>JASVEL010011194.1:0-36509 GCA_032618575.1 Nicotiana noctiflora
CATAAAATCTAGACGTCAAGAAGACCACGTTGCCGACCTCACGAAGTTCTTTCAAAGACTTCGAAGATATGATATCAAGCTCAATCCGGCCAAATGCGCATTCGGAGTTCCATCAGGAAAGTTGCTAGGATTCATCGTCAACCGACGGGGCATTGAGTTGGACCCATCCAAAATCAAGTCCATCCAGGAGTTACCCCCGCCAAGGAATAAAACAGAGGTAATGAGTTTGTTGGGAAGGTTAAATTACATCAGTAGGTTTATTGCTCAGCTCACAGCAACCTGTGAACCCATATTCCGCCTATTGAAAAAAGACGTTGCGATAGAATGGACGACAGAATGTCAGGAAGCGTTTGACCAAATCAAAGGGTATCTGTCAAACCCACCCGTACTGGTTCCGCCCGAACCGGGTAGACCCCTGATTCTTTATCTAACGGTTTTGGAGAATTCATTCGGCTGCGTACTGGGGCAGCATGATCTTACTGGCAGGAAGGAACGGGCCATTTACTATCTCAGTAAGAAATTCACGGTCCACGAGGTTAAGTACACTCATTTGGAAAAGACATGTTGTGCCTTGACCTGGGTAGCCCAAAAGCTAAAACATTATTTGTCTTCTTACACCACTTACCTCATTTCGCGTTTGGATCCGTTGAAGTATATTTTCCAAAAACCTATGCCTACAGGGAGGTTAGCAAAATGGCAAATATTACTTACGGAGTTCGACATCATATACGTGACAAGGACGGCTATGAAAGCTCAAGCCCTGGCCGATCACTTAGCTGAAAATCCTGTTGATGACGAATACGAACCTTTGAGGACGTATTTTCGGACAAAGAAGTATTGCAAATTGATGGGTTGGAATTAACTGAGGATCCGAGGTGGAAGCTTTTCTTCGACGGAGCGGCGAACGCAAAAGGAGTCGGAGTAGGGGCTGTGCTCATCTCTGAAACAGGACATCATTATCCTGTTACTGCTCAACTACGTTTTCATTGTACCAATAATATGGCTGAGTACGAGGCATGTATCTTGGGGTTACGATTAGCGGTGGACATGGATGTACGGGACGTCTTGGTCTTGGGGGACTCGGACCTTCTGGTACATCAGATTCAGGGAGAATGGGAAACCAGAGATTTAAAGCTTATCCCGTATCGTCAGTGTTTGCATGATTTGACCAAACGCTTTCGATCGGTAGAATTCAGGCACATCCCAAGGATGCATAATGAGGTTGCCGACGCTCTAGCTACTTTAGCGTCAATGCTACATCACCCGGACAAGGTTCGTGTCGATCCATTACATATTCAGATCCGGGATCAACATGCTTATTGCAATATGATAGAGGAAGAGGTGGATGGTGAGCCATGGTTTCATGATGTCAAAGAGTACCTCAGGTTAGGAGTATACCCAGAGCAGGCAACTGGAGATCAAAAGAGATCTGTTCGGCGATTGGCAAACGGATTTTTCCTTAGTGGAGGGGTGTTGTACAAAAGAACCCCAGATTTGGGATTGTTGAGATGTATAGATGCAAGTCAAGCCACAACAGTGATGACAGATATACACTCCGGAGTTTGTGGACCACACATGAGCGGATATGTATTGGCAAAGAAGATTCTTCGAGCAGGATATTATTGGCTCACTATGGAGCGTGATTGTATAAGTTTCGTGCGAAGATGCCATCAGTGTCAGATACACGGAGATTTGATTCATTCTCCGCCAACCGAGTTGCATACAATGTCAGCACCATGGCCGTTTGTTGCATGGGGTATGGATGTTATTGGACCTATAGAACCTGCGGCTTCCAATGGTCATAGGTTCATTCTGGTAACGATCGATTATTTTACCAAGTGGGTGGAGGCCAAAACCTTCAAATCGGTGGTGGCGGTGGTGGACTTCGTACATTCCCACATCATCTGTAGGTTTGGAATTCCAAAGATAATCATCACGAATAACGGTGCCAATCTTAACAGCGGATTAATGAAAGAGGTCTGCCAACAGTTCAAGATTACACACCGAAATTCCACACCATACCGTCCCAAAGCAAATGGTGTGGTTGAGGCGACAAACAAGAATATAAAGAAGATATTGAGGAAGATGGTAGAAGGGTCTAGGCAATGGCATGAAAAATTACCATTCGCACTGTTGGGTTATCGCACTACCGTCCGGACTTTGGTAGGTGCAACTCCTTATTTGTTGGTGTACGGGACTGAAGCAGTAATACCAGCAGAAGTTGAAATTCCATCCCTCCGAATTGTCGCTGAAGCTGAGATTGACGACGATGAGTGGGTCAAAATCCGACTGGAGCAATTGAGATTGATCGATGAAAAGAGATTGACAGCAGTATGTCATGGCCAATTCTATCAAAAGAGAATGGCAAGAGCATATAACAAGAAGGTACGTCCCCGGAAATTCGAGGTGGGACAACATGTGCGGAAGAGAATTCTACCACATCAGGCCGAAGCGAAAGGCAAGTTCGCTCCAAATTGGCGGGGACCATTTGTTGTGACTAGGGTATTATCCAACGGCGCGCTATGTCTAACTGATATTGAGGGAAGATGCACTGATATGGCTATCAATTCCAATGCAGTCAAGAGATATTATGTGTAATTCTTTAATGTAGTTGTCGACGTTTGGTTTCGTTTGTGTGTATTTTGGCATTTTTTCTTGGAGAATGAAATGACAGAGGCAATTTTTCTACTACCCAAACACTTTAACCTTTGTTTTCCCCTTTGAGCCTTAATAATTCTTTCATATAGCCTCTTTTTGAATCCTCAAGGAAGATGTATAACAAAATAGAAAAAGAAACAAAGAAAAACACAAGAAAAAGTGAACTATGTTCGACCTGATTCCTCAAGAAGGATACGTAGGCGCCACACGGCTTGGTCATAATAAAATAAAAATCAAAGATTCCCCAAGCAACAAAACTGGGGCAGAAGTCATTATTTCGTTTGAAAAGATAGTGTGGATTCCGAAAGTTGTAATGAGCTAACCGTTGAGGATAAACCCCTTTTCTTTAGCCTCAGAAACCACATTAAGGACCAAAAAAGACCTCTCGATCAGTATTTGAGAAATGCCAAGTCATGCGAATGAAACTACGAATGACACTTCAATCCTCGACTGAATCTAGGACTCACAAGCTGAAAAGGGATAGCCCCTTTAGAGGAAATTCCATGGATAATACCCCAGCCCACCGCATGGAAAGAAAGCGAAATGAAGAGAGCCTTAACGGTAAAAACCCTCGCGGGCACCTTAAGGCGAAGAAAGCTAAGAGAAATAAAAATGATAGAGTCTTACGGTGAAAACCTTTACAGGCACCCTAAGGCGACGGGAGGTCGAGAGAAATGAGAGAATCTCATTAGTGAAAACCCTTTGAAGGGCACTATGAGGTGACAAGGCGAGATAGTTACGAGGTGTCTGTATGAGACAAGGTTGGGACATTCATTTGCTTCTAGCAAAACGCGGCCATCAGAAAGTGATTGACATAAATAGACTGGGTAGATTAATCTCAAAGGTGCGGCATAACCATTGGATCAGTTACACATTCAGATAAGTTTTTCCCAGTTTTGAGCTCAGAAAAGTCTTCCCTTTCTTTTTGTCATTCGTGGTCCACATTCTTTATATATCATTTTTTTCTTTTCTTTTGTTTTCGAAAATTGACTTTTCAAAGCTTACTACCAAGTCTCCTAAAGCGGTACAATGAAGATGAATAGGCGTGGAACGAGGCAATAAGGCAAAAGTCGTTCCGATATTAAGGTCGGAATGACAAGTTGATTGAAAGGTTCACGGGAATTATGGAGTACGATAGACACATATTACACATCCAGAAGACGATTTCTCACAACAGATCATCGACTAAAAGGGTCGGACCAAACCGAAGGTTGGGATAAAAGGAGAGATGAGGGACCATCTGCGGAAAGAGCAGCATCCCCAGCAAGTGTCAACGTCGTCCCCAAAAGTTCGAGGGAGGCCAAGCAGCTGAAAGAGAAAAGGAAAATGGCCCCAACAAGAGTGGCACGACCACTCACTGCGTTTTGAAACTAACAATTTTTCTTTGGTTTAAAGCAGGAAAAGAGGGTTCGTCGGCGGAAAAACATGCCGCGTAGAAGGTCATCAAACTGGGGCAGAAAATTTTCTCCCATTGCGAAAATTTTCTTGAAAACAATACCCAGTGGATAAGGATAACAAGATCTCGCGAAATACCAGTTCTGAGCAGAATAGTTTTGAGAGAGGCCAGACAACACGAGGGGGTGATCTTTGAGCCTGGTATCACCCCCAGCAGTTGTTGGGAAAATGAAACACTAACTTCGAGATTCCCGCAGCAGCATCATATCCCATAAGTTCTTCAAGGAAGCAAAAGCGTGAGTCCCGGAGGAGGGCTGGGAAGAAGGAAAAGGAAAAGGGGTCCCCCGCCAGGGTAATCCTCAGTTAATGACATCTCAATCCCCGGCGAGTCCAAGAGAGAACGAAAGGTGAAGGAAATAGAAAAAGAGGAAGCAAAGAATACTTCCCCAGCAGCATCATCCCCAACAGGTGAGTAAACAGTTCCGAAGATATCTCCAGCAGCCAAAAGAAAAGTAACACGACCTCGTGGGAAAGAAATTCCAAGACAAGGTAATTCAGAAGAAAAGGATGGCCCAAGAGACGATGCAGGAAGAAGAAAATGGTACAGGAAACAAAGGAAGGCGATAAGGATGTGATGAAATTAGTGAGCTGTAGTTGAAGTCAGGGAGCCCGCCTGAAGAATGGAGTGGCGATTTATTTTGAAGTTGTAGTTGAAGTTAGGGAGCCCGCCTGAAGAATGGAGTGGCGATTTATTTTGAAGTTGTAGTTGAATTCAGGGAGCCCGCCTGAAGAATGGAGTGACAATTTATTTTGAAATTGTAATTGAAGTCAGGGAGCCCGCCTGAAAAAATGGAGTGGCGATTTAGTTTCGATGTTTATGAGTTGAAGTCAGGGAGCCCGCCTGAAGAATGGAGTGGCGATTTAGTTTTTGAAGTTGTAATTGAAGTCAGGGAGCCCGCCTAAAGAATGGAGTGGCGATTTATTTTGAAGTTGTAGTTGAAGTCAGGGAGCTCGCCTGAAGAATGGAGTGGCGATTTATTTTGAAGTTGTAATTGAAGTCAAGGAGCCCGCCTAAAAAATGGAGTGGCGATTTAGTTTCGAAGTTTATGAGTTGAAGTCAGGGAGCCCGCCTGAAGAATGGAGTGGCAATTTATTTTGAAGTTGTAATTGAAGTCAGGGAGCCCGCCTGAAGAATGTAGTGGCGATTTAATTTTGAGTTGTAATTGAAGTGAGGGAGCCCGCCTGAAGAATGGAGTGGCGATTTAGTTTTGAGTTGCAGTTGAAGTCAGGGAGCCCACCTGAAGAATGGAGTGGCGATTTAATTTTGAAGTTGTAGTTGAAGTCAGGGAGCCCGCCCTGAAGAATGGAGTGGCGATTTATTTTGAAGTTGTAGTTGAAGTCAGGGAGCCCGCCTGAAGAATGGAGTGGCGATTTAATTTCGAAGTTTATGAGTTAAAGTCAGGGAGCCCGCCTGAAGAATGGAGTGGAGATTTAGTTTTGAAATTATAATTGAAGTCAGGGAGCCCGCCTGAAGAACGGAGTGGCGAGTTGTTATTTTTGAAGTTGTTGTTGAAATCAGGTGCCCGCTTGAAGAATGTAATGGCGATTTATGATTAGAGTTTGTCGATAAAGTCAGAAGCCCGCCGGAAAAGCAAAACGGCGTCTCAATTTCTAAGATTTGATAAGGATAGTGAAGAATCAAAAAGTGACAGAGTATAACGGAAATCCCCAGCATGAATCCAAGTTCATAATCGGAAGGAAGGCAACAAGGGTCAGAAATATAGATTCAGACTTCGAAGGAGAATAGTTTGAAGATCACAAGGAAGGGACTAATGGTCGGAGTTCGACAATCAAGATAAGCCGAAATAACAATTATTAGAAGAGAAGAAGCATGTGAAGAAACATCAGAGCCAGCAGGATGGCAATGAACATGACAAGATCAAGCTGAAAAGATAGATAAGAATTTGCAATACTGTAACTTAGTCTAGCTTCTTATTTTTCGTTTAGCACGATGTAATAGGGGGATCAGTTAAGCAGTGGCATCAGCAGCAACAATAGTAACAGCAAGATTACAGCAGTTATGGTAGTCCCAACTACCAAAATTTCCCGAACTACATTGACTTGATTCCCTTTTAGCCAAGGATATGTAGGAAACCTTTTGAAGCAAAGGTTCGGTCAAACTTTTCCAAAAAGAAAAAAAAATGCTTCATACAGAGTGCTCAAACAGGCAAAAAAAATCGCTCGTATCCGCTCACTTATCTTTGCACGAAAACTCTTCATGTTTCAGAGGTGGGAAAGTATGCAATACTACTGATTCCCACACTCCGTCTACGCCCAGGGGAGCACAACAACACCTAGGAGGACATGCAGGTTTGCCAACTTCCCAATCAATCCAATAATTATATGAATCTCATCATATGGAACTGTAGAGGAGCCCAATCTCCTGAATTTAGACGTAATTTTCGCTCTCTATTCGATTATTATCGTCTATCTTTAGTCGCATTACTTGAAACACACTGTGCTGAGGCTAAACCTTGAAAGAGGACCTTCACTTTACGGGCATGGCTGAGGTGGCCGTTGTGGGACAATCTCGAGGAATTGCAATTTTGTGGCATAGTGATACCCTAACAGTTGAACTAGTGGGAACAACCAAGCAAGAGATTCATTGTAAATTTAGGTAAACCCCATCCCTTACAAATGGTTATTTACTGCCATATATTCTAACAGAGATTTTGTTAAATAAACAACTTATTTGGAAAAATCTCATGTGCCTATATGATAATTATAAGAGGACATGGCTAATAGGAGGGGACTTTAATAGAATAACTCATGCATCCGACAAGTTTTGGGGACGAACAATTAATATTTCTTACTCAAATAAATTCCTCGACTGCACTAATTATTGTCACCTACGTGACATGGGTTACAAAGCCAACTGTTACACTTGGACTAACAGTCGTTCCAATTGACATAATATTCTAGAACGTAAATATTATTTCCTCTCAAATTATGATCTGATAAATCACTATCCTGATGCACTAGTTAAACACCTCCCACATACACACTTCGACCATTGCCCACTCTTACTTTAACTGAACTATCGTCCTTTATCTTGCTAAAAAATCTTCAGATTTGAAATAATTTGGGCCTCTCGCCCAACTTTTCCCGCAATGTTCAACAAGCTTGGCAAGCCCCCCTACTACTAGCTATTGCACAATTACTGAAACAGTCAAAAAATTGAACAAAACCACTTTTGAAAACATATTCAAATGTAAAAAAATAAAAGTTTTTAGCTCGTATGGCAGGCATCCAATCCTCCATCAATCACCCCACTAGCATATTCCTCAAAGATTTGAAATGTTAGTTATTATTTGATTTTAAACAACTATTTAAGCAAGACGAAGAATTTTTGAAATTAAAATCGCGTATAAACTGGTTAAATGATGGAGATGCAATCACATTTATTTTTTCTTTTCTTCACTCTAAATCGTAGACGCCATAATCGTATCACAACTCCCCAAGACCCAGGTAAAATTGGATAACTGATCCCTACCACATTAAAAATCATATTACAAATCATTATCAAACTCTCTTTTTTACAAAATCAACTATTTTCTATAGACAAAACCATATGCACCATTCTAATGTATGAACTACGGCCAATCAAATTTCTCTGGATAGTCCACTTCAAGATAATGATATTTTAGATGCACTACACTCTTTCAAACCCTTAAAAGCACTTGACCCATATGGGCTACACCCATACTTCTACCAAAAATATTGGAACACTATCAACATTTCAGTTAAATATTTTTGCCACAAAATCTTTAATGATCATTCGATAAAACCTTCTATAAACAACACTATCATTTGCTTAATTCCCAAACACAAACATGCTTTTTCTACGTCACAATGTTGTTCAAAAACCTTTGTAATACTATTTATAAAATTATTACAAAACTTATTGTCAATCGACTAAAATCGATTCTGCAACATCTTATCCACCCAATCTAGAGAAATAGACAAGCTGCAGATAATGCAATTATTGTTCAAGAACTAATGTCTCGCTTCCGTAAAATGAAAGGGAACACTCCACTATGCTTCTCAAATTAGATCCTCAGAAAGCTTTTGACCAACTAGAATGGTCATGCATACAACATACATTAGTTTCACTAAATTTTACTCCAAATTTTATCAAACTCGTTATATCTTGTGTTGCTACCACCTCCACCTCAATGCTAATCAATGACAATCCTACTGACTATTTTAAACCATTGCGAGGCATCCGTCAAGGGGATCTACTATCACCATACCTATTCATTCTCTGTCTAGAAATGCTCTCTCGAAGTATAAATACGGGATTGGACTATCGCTCTTGGCAACACATATCCCTGGCTAGTAGAGTCCCGTTAATGTCCCATCCATTCTTTGAGGATGATATTATTGTCACTATAAAATTTATATCTCTTGCATGTAACTCGATAATTGTCTTAATCATTTTACGACCCACTCAGAACAAAATATTAATTTTTACAAATCCAAAATTTTTTTCTCAAAAAATTATACATTAGTGTGTACATCTTTTACATATGCACGAAGGGAAAAGTTTTGAAAAATATTTAGGGTTCCTTTTGTTAAGCAACCCTCAAAATTAAATTTTTATTTCCAATTGGATAATTTCAAGAATAGACTTGCAGGGTAGAAAATAAAATTCTTGACTAAGACATGACGTACTACTCTAATTTGTTCTACCCTCAATCACCTACCCAATCATATCATGCAATATATAACAATCCCCAATAATATTCTATCCCAACTCAATTTCTACCAACGAAATTTTCTCTGGGGTATAATACCTAAAAAGAAAAAAATTACACCTCCTAAAATGGAACACGGTTACACTACCAATAGACCAAGGAGGTTTGGACATCCAAAACATTTCCACAAAAAATAAGGCTCTACATGCCAACCTTGCTTTGTGACTTTTCATAATCCCACTCAATTATGGGCGCAATGCCTCTTAAAGATCCAACACTTGTGCAAGCCCCATGTATTCTTTGGCATAATATCATTAAAGATTGGTCCTGCTGTCCCCTAGGTTACTAATGGAATAATTGCTAATGGCCATAACGTGAAATTTTGGACCGACCCCTAGCTAAAAGAAAATATGCCCCTTGCCCACTAATGCAACATGAGAGGAATAAAGTAGTCTCCAAGTACTACTCCAATCAAGAACGACAACTTACAAGCTTATCTTTTGACCTTCCATATGACTTAACTACTTTAATCAAGAGTACCTGTATGCCTTTTCATACAACAATTTTTGACCGAATTTTCTGAAGCCTTACCAATAACGACCATTTCTCAGTCAAATCAGCTACCACTCGCTCACCTCAATTGACAATCCAACCCTTTCGTTCAAATAAATTTGAAAACTTCCAATCCCGCCAAAATATCCTTTTCCTCTGGTGGCTTGCACACAACAGACTCGCAGCCGCTGAGTATCTTTCCAAATTAGGCATCATCCCATTCAATATTTGTGCTATTTGTAATATGGCACCTGAAACGGCAAAACCCATTTTGCTTGAATTCCCTCAAGCAACCAAATTATGGGTTTTTCTCAATTTAACACATCCACTCCACCGTCTTGCTCCAAATCACATAGACCATAGAATATGGATATACATATTTCTACACACGCTGTTTTCCTCCCCTCCACATGGTATTCCCACAAATATCCTTCATCCTTTTTCTCTATGGCACCTATGGCATATAAGTAATAAAAGTACACTGGAACATAGTGACTAAACATCGACATTCCTATGCTAGTCACTAAAGCAGCTGAACACTACTTCCTAATGAATAACAACAAAAAGAATACGCCAAACACTCTTTAATGGAGCTTTCCACATGCACCTTGTTATAAACAAAACATATACGAATTTGCTTCACCTATACTACAAAGCTATGAAATAGGCGGTGTATTTGAAGACTCACATAGTCACTGGATCATGGGTTTTGCTGGTAAATTACATCAGCTAGCAGTGTCCATACACAACTCTGTGCGTTACTCTTGAGACTGCAAATTGCTTTACGCAACAGACTCATAGATCTCATCATTGAGACAGATGCAACGGAGGTCATTGGCATGCTCGCAAAAAACTAACATTCATTATACTAATATTGTGAATGACTGCGGGTCGTTTCTCCATCATATCTATAGGGAGACAAATAGCGTGGCAGATAGTTTAACTAAATACGGCGCCAAACAGGCAGATGGTAGCAACTGTCTTCTTTTTGCAACACCACCACTTTTTGTCTAGGAGTTGCACTATCAAAACCAAGTAGGAATCAATCATCGGAGGCTTGTTAAATCATGTTCTTCCACCAGCTCTTCGACGCCTACCCTGGCAGTTTCATTACCGGACACAACGACCTCTTCTTTGACAGGGTGTAACTAGTAGACTCTAATATGAATAGTTTAGTTACTTTGATGCCTATATTTTTTAGTTTCTAAATATAAGTACTTCCTTTATTGCCCCCATCCCGCCCCCAAAAAAAAAACTAATTTTCTTTGAGAGTAACAAAGAGAAAAAGAAAAAAAAAAAGAAATATAAGGAGGATGACTAGATGACATTGAGTGCATATTTAAAAAATTTCTAATTGAACGTGCGAAAACGTTGAAAATAACAAAGAATGGCCAAAACCTCACTTTGCTAGGCTGTTTTCCCTACTAAAATCTCAATTTACATTTAAGCCTCCACTATTCGAAAAAATTGATTAAAAATATATCAGTATATTTATCTTTTCAACCGTGTTTAGTTTTAATGAAAGTATTGGACTTGCATATATATAAAAAGACCATTACATTTGATCGTCCTAAATGAAAACAATAGGTTATCATCGATATTTTTGTTATTGTCTTTTAGTGAAGGAGAACAATATGCATAAAAATAGATAATTTATTTTTTTTACTCTCCAAAACTCTTCAAAATAATTTTAAAATAGTGATCAAGATGCAAGAACTCGTTGCACTTTTCCTTATCTAATTTTCTTTTATAGAATAGAAAAATATAATTTTATTTATCATGTCTTAATTGTAAGATGGTTAATACTTACAAGCAAATAGTGTATATATCAAATTAAATAACTTATTCATAAGATTAGTATAAATTAAAGTGAGAATACATAATTAAGTTTATATGCATGATAATATTTTGAATTCATTTGCTTGGGGAAGACATAAAATACATAATCCTTCTTCTTCTTCTTCTTCTTCTTCTTCTTCTCCTCTTTTTTTTTTTTGAAATTACCCATTACAAACTTAATTTATATTTATTTCTGATTAATATTATTTTTGGTGTAAAGTTAATTAACTTGTTGAAGACATGAGTATGAGGATGTTTTTTTTTTCTGATATCTAAATTATTTTTTGCCCTATTTTATACGATACAATTACTATTGAAAAAGTTATATAGATCTTATATGTGACTATATATTTTTTAAATATTTTGGGCATAAAAATAGCTTATAATACATTTATGTAGTGTAAATTTTCTTACAAAATAAATTTGGTAATTGAGAGAAATTTTTAAAATTTTCACCTAATTTTTTTTTAAAAAAGGGCAATATAAAGTCAATGCTAAAAAGATTACAGCTATATGTTGGAAAAAAAGAAAGAGAAAAGATTACAGCTATTACATAGACAACTATTACAATGATATATGCTACGAAGGGTAAATTAGTAATTCAGGTCAACACCTCTAGACACCCCGCAAGTCATCAAAACTCAACCGGAGCAAACCCGCGCCCTGCCCCCCCTAACCCCTCCCCATTCTCTTCCGAAAACCCAGATCTGAAAAAGGTCCTCAGTTCAAAAAAAATTCAAACCCAAACCCTAACTTTCCCATTCAAAACATTAATCCGATTGGAATAAGCTCCACAATTGATCCGGATCGAGAAATCCTCACGCAGCTATGGGGGATTTCAATCTCGCTCTCGTAATCGTCGCCATAGTCGTGTGTATTCTCGTATTCCTCTTCAATATATACCTCCTCATCAATTACCAGCATCCAGATGATGCTAATCAAGCTTATTTTCCCAAATTCGTCGTCGTTTTGGGCCTCTCAATTGCTGCCATTTCGATCCTCATGTTGCCGGCTGACGTGGCGAACCGGCAGGCTTGTCGACACGCGATTTATAACGGCGCGTGTAATCTCACGCTTCCTATGAAAGATCTATGGCTTGCTATCTACATTGCTGATGCTGTTCTTGTTTTCTTCATTATTCCTTTTGCTATGTTCTACTACGAAGGCGACCAGGATAAGTCCGTGTTATGCTCTATTTCTATTTTTTTTTATATTTTTGTTGTCGTCGTCATGTTTTGACCTTTTTTTGTTGTTGTTGTGCAGGACTATTGGAAAAAGGATAAAAAGTGCAATGTGTTGGGTGGTGACCACAGCAATCGTGTGTGCTTTGTTGCTTGGAATTTTATATGGTTAGTTTTTTCAAGTGACTTGTGTTGATCAGACTTGTTGACCTGTATAATATGCTGTTGCATTTCTACCTTTTGGATGATAGGGTCATGTAGGGTGAGCTCGGGGCGAGCTAATTTGGATTGAGAGTGTCAGAATTTAGGTACAGAGATGGGGATTGTACATATCAATCAAAATAATCTATTAACCATAATCGAAAATTAGCTGGGTTGGGTCAATTAATTATCTGTATTAAGACAAGAAAGGTAGAGAGGCGGGCCCATTATCCCTGGTTTCAAAAGCTGCAATTCGTACTAAGGGTTCGACCCAGACAGGTTTCTTGGTTAATTAAAAAAATCTATCCATTAAATTTAAGAGTTGGAGTATGAGAGTGTTTGGATTGGCTTTTCAGCTGGTCAAATCAGTTTTAAAGCTCTTTTTAGCTTTTTTCATTGTTTGGCAAAGTCAAAACGTGCTTATAATAAGTTAAAAACTACTTAAAACAAGCCAAAAGCAATAAGCGAGGCAACCCCAACTTATGGCTTTTTGGCTTAAAAGCTATTTCTGCTGAAAAATCACCTTTTTTAAGCCAATCCAAACATTTTATGGCTACATTCGAGCTACCCCAACTCTCTTCCTTTATCACGGGTTGAAGCTCTTTTTAGCTTTTTTCAGTGTTTGGCAAAAGTCAAAACGTGCTTATAATAAGTTTAAAACTGCTTAAAACAAGCCAAAAGAAATAAGCGGGGCAACCCCAACTTATGGCTTTTTGGCTTAAAAGCTATTTCTGCTGAAAAACCACTTTTTTAAGCCAATCCAAACATTTTATGGCTACATTCGAGCTACCCCAACTTTCTTCCTTTATCATGGCTTGAACTGACAATGCGTTGTGAAGTTCACAAAGGAAAGTTAGGCCAAATAACTACATCAGTGGTCCAATGAGTTAAATGATCAGCTAACCAACTTACCAAAGAAAGCTAGTTGTGTTGCTTCATTGGTGATTGGACCTCACTATTATATGTCTACCCTAGGAATTGTTACAAATTCTTCAGCTAATAGGTTTTTTGCTGATGAGTTGTTGACCCGTTGACCCCTGATGATGATGGGGAAACACGAAGAGATACCCGAATGCCATTTATGGGAATTGTGTCAAGAGTTAAGAGTTGTACTCTGCCGCTCTAGTTTTTATTTATTTTTATGTTAGGTCTTGATTTTCCTTCACTGGGTTTGTTGTTGTTCTTTGTTGTTAGATCTTGATTCTCTTTAAAATACACCAAGTTGGTGTTAAAAACTTACATCTGGTGTTGTTGCTCAGTCACGATCTTCCCATCCTTTCCACACTAGTTTTTGTAGTTGCTTCCAGTTCTAGTTTGACTTAACTCAGATATTGAATTGTGATTTTGTGCTAGATTCCGCAGCCTCGTGGAATTTCACTTACAGACACCTTAGAAACAAGGGGGTGGGGGTGGGGGTAATCATGTTCTCGCAGGTTATTTAATAATTTTGCTACCACTCCAAGTAGCTTCATTTTTTTTTATTTCTTTGGGTACCTAAAATATTTTTGCTGCACCTTGCTCTCTAGATTATGTAATGGGGAACATGTTACTTCCTTTAGGGTTTATAGTTTTCTATGTCAATTTGGTACCTTTTTTGCTTCTAATTTTGTGGATTTTCATTGCTAATTTACCCCGTGTTTTTTCTCTTCTGGGATAACAATACCGAAGTGGCTATTTAATTGCTTAAATTCTGTTATCTGAGTTGATTTATTACTTTGATTTTATCATTCAACATGCTTCTTCTGCAATCTATATTTACCCATCTTTTGAATAATCCAGGGCTTGCTGGAAAGGCGGACTTCACTGTCAGACACCTATCATCAGCCAACACTCCCTTTCCAAATTCATTCAACTTTAACAGTGGTCAACAGTGTATAAACGGTGCTCGACAGGTTGGTGCATATCTAAATGTTTCCGTTTGTTAGTTTGATACTTCTTTTATCTGGTTCTGAAGCTGCCTTTGTAATTCTTGCCTTCCATTGTAACAGTGTTCAGCGTATTCTGCTAATGCTTCCTCTGAAACAACCTGGACTATGCGTGCTACTTTTCCTGAATATGTTGTTGCTCTGGCTACTATTGTTGGATCTGTACTTTTCACGGTATGCCAATGCTTAAACTTTTAGACACTTGAATATTGTTATTGTTTTGATGTAGATACTGGTTGTCCAGTTCTTCAGTCATTTTCGTCTTGGTAGAATGCAAATTAATATGGAGTACTTCCACAGTATCAAATTGCTGGTTTGGAGTGTAGAATTTAGAATCGGTTCGAGTACATTTGCTGTTGATATAAATTCTTTTTGTATAAGGGTGGTTATTTGAATGAACATTTTGTTGCCTCCTTGTTTAGTTAAGGGGCTTGGTGATCTATCCTTGTCAGGTTGAGGAGCGGCATTAGAGGGTAAATAAGGGAAATCATCTCCCTGATATACATGTTTGGTACTGACATATCTGGCTCACGTTATATCTCCAGATTTTTGGTGGTGTTGGCATTGCCTGTCTCCCATTGGGACTTATATTTTCGTTCATCAGGCGTCCAAAGGCTGTTATTACACGATCACAGTATATCAAGGTACTTTTATGTCTTAGCAGCTCTTGGCATATATTTTCCTGATTGAAAGTTTAAAATAAAGAAAGATATACATGCTGGTATCATGATGATTTACTTTGATTCTGTAGGAAGCTACCGAGCTAGGTAAAAAAGCGAAAGAACTAAAAAAAGCAGCTGATGCACTTCATCAAGAAGAAAGGAGTGGAAGTAAGGGAAGAAAATGGCGGAAGAATGTGAAGGCAGTCGAGAAGGTCTATATCTTCTTTATCATGGGTTTTCTAAATGTTCGTTTCATTTTAGCATGGCAATAAATAGGCGGACTTAAAAATGGAATGTTTTAGACAATAGATGGAAATATATAAACAAATTGTACTATCATGTGAAATATATAAACAACACTATCATGTGATCTGTGCATTTCACTGTATAATCGTTGTAGAATATCTAAGAGAATTTTTTTGAGAAAGGTAAATATATATCTAAGAGTAAAACACTATGTTGTCTTTTTATAAAGTTGAACATGCTATAAATTACTTGGAAATAGCATACGTGGCATATCTGTCTTTGTCATATTCTTTTCCTACTTCATGTACAAAGTGTTCTGACTCCTTTTAGATATATAAACATTGTTCACTATTAGATACGACGGACTCACTTTACCTTCAAAAAAGAAAACTCTTGAATGATGGATGACAAATTAAAAAAAGTCTTTAAGTGGCTGAAGGAATTTATGGAGGCTAGAGGAGAATGGAGGATAAATTTTGGGAAGTTACTGTAAGGATATTGTACTCTCTAGATCCAGAAACATATGAAGAATTTGGTAAATCATTTTATTTTTTGGTGTATTTGCCAACTTAAATCCCTTAATGTATGAAAGATATTCTTGTTTGGAGACTACATAAAAGTATTATAAGCCACAAACTACTTTTAAAAAAGTTGTGAAATTTTGGGGGATTTCCGAGTGAAGATAAAGCTGTTTAATCTGCAAATAGTATTCAGTTATATAAAGTAGGAAGGGGAATCCCCCCCCCCCTGAAAAACACCGGGGGGGGGGGGGTGTTTAAAATCATTGTAAGGTGCCATTTTACATTTTATGAAATTCAAAAATTAACAAATAAATAGAACTTCTGTTAAGTTGAGTTTGCACCTGTCCAACAAAGTGACAGAATAAACCATGTTCTGCTACTTTATAGGATTTATGGATATTCATTATCTGTGTATGCAGGTGGTCCTCCTTGATATGCATGATCAGCTTGTTCTTTTAATTCTGTTTTGAAGTTACTTATAATTTTATTTCAGACCTCAACCAATTTTTATCGCATTTATCATAGATGTTTGATGTAGAATCTGATTTTTTCTTGTCTGATAAATACGTTCTGGGAGTTCTAGTTTCTTTATGTGTTAACATGATATTTTTTCAACTTTACTTTTCCTTGCAGGAGGTGCTTCTTCTTGAAGAGGATGTCAAGGCTCTAGAGGAGATGTACCCTCAAGGTGAAAAGGTAAAGAAATAGTGCTTTTATAATTGGTTAGCTAAAATCTTTTTTTCCTTCCTGCCAAAGTTTCTTTGCAGTGCAAACAAATCTGATAACCTTCATTTTTGCAGGCTGAGACTGCTTGGGCAATGACAGTACTAGGCTATTTGGCAAAACTCATCCTAGGCGTTTTAGGGTATGTGGCGGATTTATGGAAATCCTAACTTCCGCGAAATCTTTTGAATTAATTTTATGGCAGTTGATAGTTCTGTGTTTTTTGGTCTGATGTAAACAGGCTGATTGTCTCTGTAGCTTGGGTTGCCCATATCGTAATATATCTTCTGATTGATCCTCCACTTTCTTCTTTCCTTAATGAGGTTTTCATCAAACTTGACGATGTTTGGGGTACATTCAACCTTTATCTTCCTTTTCTTATTAGTTATGTGTGGGCGCTAATACATGAATTATGATGCTTATTTTTCTGTTAATTCTCCAGGTCTTTTGGGCACTGCAGCTTTTGCATTTTTTTGCTTCTACCTTCTGCTTGCAGTGATTGCTGGAGCAATGATGCTTGGCTTGAAATTAGTTTTTATCACAATTCATCCCATGAAGTAAACATCTTCTGCTGTTTGAATTTTGCTTTATTGATCTGTTTGCTACCTGCGTTGCTCCTCCCTCTTTCCTGTCTCACATTTGTGCTGGACCACTGTTTACAGATGGGGAGCTACGCTTATGAACTCCTTTCTTTTCAATGTGGGCCTTATTCTTCTCTGCTCTATCAGGTAGGATTAACACAGTCCAAGTTTCTTATGTATTTTGTTAATATTTTCATTGATCTAACAACTGATCTTAATGATGAGTATGTTATAAATGCTTAGACCGTGGATATGTAGTTTAGGTTATGTCAATGCAAGTAGTAAAAGTCTTAATGTATTATGTACCAGCTACCATTTTAAATTTATAGGCAATAGTATAGTTACCGTTTGACTGAAGTGATGGAGGGAGTAGCATGCTAACCCAGGACCTCCAAGTAATTGCTAGACACTACAAAAGAAGCAACCTGCTTCTTGGATGGCCTTGAGGGGAGTTACAGTAGTAGTCTTGATCTCCTTAGGTTTGGTGGTTCTGGACCATTTACTAGTTACCACTATATGTAGGCAACTGTAGATATGAAAGCAAGAACTCCTCCAGTGGCTATCCTGAGACTTTCCTGCTGAATGTTTTAATAAGGCACTTGCTAAGAGGGCTGCATGCCCCTTAGTTTTAAATCGAAATCAGATAGCTTTTGTTTTAAAAAAATAAAATAAAAAGCTTTGCTTCATTGTTGGATGATGGTTTCATCTGTTAAATACTTTACTGAGTCGGTAGGTGGTATATATTTGACGATGCTAAATGTATGTTTACTTAGTTATCACGGTTTTCTGAAAGCACATTAGCCACTCTGCAGTTGTGGATTAATAATGAATTTCTTCTGCTTCCACTTAGTGGGAAAGTTTGGTCGTATGATCCTTCTTGTCTTTCTGTGCCTGCAGTGTCATTCAGTTCTGTGCTACGGCGTTTGCATACTATGCTCAAGCCACTGCAGCTCAAGAAATATTTGGTCACAATCTTCAGTCACTTCGTGGAATAAAATATTTGTACAAGTAAGTTACTGTTATGCCTAGATTTTTTTCGAAGAACTGGTTTTTCCTACCGCAAGAATCGTTTTATGAATGGTAAAATGTGTCATTGCAGGTACAATGTTTTTCAAATTGGATTCATCGTTTTAGCTGGGCTGACATTTGTTTACTATGCTGCATTTGTAAGTTCTTCACTGTCTGACATCTCAAATATGTGTTCTTAAGGTGGAGGAGAAATCTAACCAGTTCTCTAACTTTACAGGGGTGGAGAAGGAAAAAGCCCAGCGGGAGGTTCCAGCTTTCCAGTTAAAAAGTATAGCAGTGCGCGCATCTGACCATGTCTGGACTTACTCCGTCTATCACTAATGTTGAGGCATTAAACCCTGGTGTATGTTGCCTGGTTTTGTTTTATATTATTGTTGGAGAAGAGGTAAACACCATCCGTCATTCAATTTGATTTCTGCAGTGGAAGTTGGGTGTTGGTGACTGTGTACTGCTGCTGCTACTTTCCTTGCTGATTTTACTGTAGTTTTTTTTTTCCACATTCTGTATCTATCATTTGTTTGGTAATGTTTTCATTCGTTTGGGCATGTAGTCATTTGAATCTTGGGCAGCTGGTTTGGGATTTGTCCTTGTTGTATCATAGTCTGTCATATAAGAAAATTCTTGAATGCTTGTATATTTATTGTAACATTTTTTATTTTGATTCTGAATCCTACCGTCCTCTTGTTGGCTGCTTCGTTTTTGGTGGCGATTGATCAGAAGATTTGTGATGGTTGATGTAGCTTGCTGGCGTTATATATGCACCAAATTTTGTAACTTCTTTGCATTTTTACAGTGAAGTGCATCTTCGTAAAGTAGATATGAATCAAATACCAATAGTCCAATACTATGTATTCTGCTTCCCAATTTAGACTTCCTATTTTAACAGCATGATTATCAAGGTTAGTATTGAAGTAATATTCTGACGCCAAAGTCTTTCCAGAAAGTTGAATAAAAAGAAGAATTTACTTCTTTTCTGATACTATTTAACTAGGCTAGGGGTGTCAATTTGAGCGAAACCCATCTAACCCGCTTAATTAGCCCAGATATTAATGGGTTGGGCTACAACTGTTTAGCTCATGGGTCAATTTGGGTTGAGTCCAAGTTAACACATTATTTTTTATAGCCCATTCTAACCCATTTAACAGCCCAAATACAACCTATGAAACTCACCCCAAACAAAGTATCCCAACCTAACTTATCTAAAAATTTTACTTTTTATTTTTATTTTTAAATTTCTATTTTTATTTTTCAATTTTTCTAGCACCCCACAATATTCCCTACCCCCTAGCCCCTACCCCTCCCCCACCATGCAAAATCTCTAAAAAATTTATTTTTTTGTTGTATATTTAATTTTCTATTATTTTATTTTTCTACACCTCCTACCCTTACCCCTCCCATGCCCCCCTCCTCCCCCACCCCCACCCCGGGCGCAAACCTCCTAAAATTTTTTTATGCAAGATGAGCATGATTCTAAAATATGGGTCATGTTGGACGGGTTGGGTTATGACCCATTGTTTAGCCCATCTTGACCCAGCCCATCTTAACCCAAATTCACTTTGGGTTGGGTTGGGCAGTGACCCATTTATTGACTAACCCATCTTGACCCGCCCAAATTCAACCTAACCCGCCCATTTGTCACCCCTAAACTAGGCCTCGGTAAATTTTATAACACTAACTGTCGTACTAAATTGTGTAGAGAATAATTTTTTCCATTTAGATAAGGACAATACAAGCTAAAGAGTAACGCCGCCAATACACAAGCTGCTTTTTCTGCACCCGAAAACTATACTTTGATGCCGCCTTCGAATTGGAGCCAAAATAATGGGTGGTGCACAAATAGCCGTTAAAGTGGATGATTTTGAATTTTTGTCTTCGATTTAGCAAGTGTTAGTTCCTCGCTTGTTCGAGCGCACTACTTTTAACTTTTGACTTTAAAGTTATGCCATAGGGCAGGCATGGCTCAAAAGTTAAAAGATCACCCCAAAATGTGTCATATTTGTGCAGATTTTGGTAAAATAACTCTCCGGACTTGGGCTGATTTATGCAAATGTCCCTTTTATAGGCCATTGCTTAGATTTTCCCTATTTTAGAAAGTTGTGCAAATATAATCCTAAAAAAATTAGACTTTGAAAGTCGGGTATAACATGTGCTCATATAATTTTTTAGTTTAATCATAAATGTTAGATTGTGGTCTAACGTTAACTTACAATTTTTAGACTGTAACATAATGCTTTCATAAATATTCAGTTTGCGCAAAAAGAAACTTTAGACTGTGGTCTAAAAGGTCCAAAAGAATTAAAAAAAGTAACATTTACTAAACAGCTGATACAAAAAGGAATAATGGGCAAAAATTCCACCAGACTTCGACATTAAAAGAGGGGAATGTTTGTAAGATGCTATAATATTAAAATAGGTATATAGTTAATAGTTTGCCTTTCATCTCAGTGGTGGTAGTTTGTTGCTTTTAAAGATATTGAATATGCGATGGATTTAGAAAATAGTCTAGCAATATCAGAAGAAAAGCCTCTACCATACCATATTATCCTTTTGGTAATCATACAATCAAATTGAGATTTCGATATTCATGAGCATAGTCAATCCCGCGTTCAAATAAAGGAGGACAATTGTGGTAGGTTTACTATCAATGTATAAGTATTCAAGTTATGACGAATCAACACAGTAACGAGTTGCATCGAGACATTGTTTGGACTGAAATGGACCAGAACAGCACACAACAAACATAGAGAAGCATATAACGAACCACGACTAATTTGGGGATTTGGGATTGAGGTGTAATTGATGAGAAATCTTACTAACATGAGATTATGAACAATCATAGTCTGAATTTAGTGCCACTGAGTCTGCCATTCAAGATCCAACTGCGAAACGTTCACAGCGGTCTCGCCCTTGGGATCAACAAAGATATATGGAGAGATTTCAGGGAATTCTATAGGCAATGATCTCCAATGCAGGTTTGGTTCCCACTCTGCCTCTTTGAGAACTTTTAAGATTTCCTTGACAACAAGCTTGCTGCCTTCAGATGATAAATGTATCCCATCCCTTCAAAGCCCAAACACAACCAACCATGCAAATCAGAAAACAAAAGATATAGAATATGTGCTAAGAAGATGTAATATCACAAGAAACCAGGAGATAATGTATCATCTAGTTAGATCTATAATCACAACCACTGACAAAAATCAAGAAATATATGGTATGCTCGACCATATGTTGAGGTGGTCACTGACAACTATAGACTGGATTTTGTATCACCAAAGTCTATAGACAAGAAGACTTGAAGAGGGGCAAGTCCATAGTTGATAGATTGACAAATATGTTAAGCTGGATTTTGCATCACCAACGCCACGGTTTTTCTTTTTACTACATGTTTAGCATAAGAAAGCACAAAAGTCATAAATAGGTCTTGTACAAAAAAAAAACTTACGTAAAGCAAGCAGTCAACCAATCATCCCTTTGCTGAAGTGTTGTCCAAAGATCAATAACCTTCACTCCCAGTTCTTGGCCCAACTGTATACAAGCTTCTGAATATTTCCGACAGGAGTCATTTGATCGACCAAGACCGTTACTGGTTGTGTGCAGTAATGAGAAGCATGTATTACTATTCTAACAATATAACTTCAAGAAACCATGAAAAAAATCTCCATGTTTAACATTGATTACCCGAACACTTCTGTGATTTGTGCCTCATTCATAGCAGGAGCACTTAGAAAGATTATCTGTGTCTTATCCGAGAGGCTCTGGTAGTGAAACAGATGTATGTAAGCAATAAATACCAAATTCAGTATTGTATGGAGAAAAAAGGATTGACACTGAAGTGCTAATTAGATTTTATAAGAATTTTTAGTTAACATTCATTTAATTTTTATTTTGGTGAAATTCATCCTTGAAAAGTAAGTGGGTCAAATTTACTGTTGCATCCTGATCAATTTGATTGAGTTAATCTAGGATGAATGAAGTAACAACAACAACCCAGTATATTCCCACAAGGTGGGGTCTGGGGAGGGTAATATGTAGACAGGCCTTACCTCTACCCGAGAGGGCAGAGAAGTTGTTTCCAATCGACCCTCGGCGCAGGGAAAGGAAAAGCAAACAAAAACAAAAACCGCATTAGTTACTCCAGCGTACAACGCATAAAAATTATCTAAACATAAGAGACATAAATACCATAAATAAGCAGGCATGCAATGATATCAAAACAATAACTACCAGAAATGACTACCACAATAGAACACAACTAATCATCTATGGGCGACGCTTCACCCACCCCGGGCAAGGAGTACAAGGATGAATGAAGTGTCACCAAAATAAAAAGTTGAAATATATACTATCAATTGGAAACAACAACAGATTATCTTTGCACACCAAGGCATTTGCGAGGAGAAAAAAAAGGATAATCTTCTTGTCTAATGTTAATCCTCACCACATTAGAATATATTCATGAAAGAAGTGCAACTCAGTTTTAGAGATATTACCTTCAGATGAATTGCGATCTTCCTCATGTTCTCTACATATTCAGGAAGAGGAACATGAGCACTCAGGCCACTTGGGTGAGGCTCCACGGAATCATTCCCTCCGAAATAAACTATGACCAGAGAAGGCTGCACAGCTGCATCCTAAGTTTACAACACATGAGCCAACCACATCAAATATGATAAGGACAGGGGGATTTATGAGCCTAGAGGCCCGCAAAAGAACGTTAGTATGCATGAAATTCAATAATTTCCTTGACGTTGTCTGGCAAATGCTACATTGTTCTGGAACATGGATAAAGAACTAGGAAGGACAGCGTGATTCGGCCATCTACCAATTACCTTGGGGAACACTTCATCCAAGACTTGAAGAGCGCACCTTGAATTCCAACCGGCATATCCACGCAGCACTATATCTGCCTATTTCAATAGCATAAAAAAAGAAAAAAAAACAGTGTAATCTTTAATAGCATAGAAGATTAAATTATAAGTTGCCAGACTTATGTACAAACGGAAGGGGAGCCTTGGCGTAACTAGTAAAGTTGCTGCCATGTGACCAGGAGGTCACGGGTTCGAGCCGTGGAAACAACCTCTTGCAAAAATGCAGAATAAGGCTGCGTACAATAGACCCTTATGGTCCGGCCCTTCCCCGGACCCCGCACATAGCGGGAGCTTAGTGCACCGGGCTGCCCTTTTTAGACTTTTGTACAAACAATTGACAGAAAAATTAGGACAAAAACAATAAGCAGGGCATTCACCGAGTCTTACAAGTATTACATGCTTTTTAAAACAGATTTCCATAATAAAACATGTAATTACACCACTTATTCGTAGAACAAAAAAAGTGCAACTCAAACTAAACGATTATCATTTCACTTTTTGACATAGGAAAGAATAAGTACCAATACATTGAAAAGCTTTCATAAGTTATCCGCACCCGGGAGCATAAAGTAACAACATAATGCAAGATGAAATAATCATTTAAGGTAATAAAATAGGTGAACTTAAGTCCAAACTCAATTAAATGCTTGCTAGAAATCTTTACCATAACATCATTTAGCACTTAAAATTGAAGCTGTCAATTGACCCATTACTAATCATGATTCAAGACGCAAAAGAAGCATCATGTAGCTCTTGGAAAACTTGCTACAAAAGGAGAAATTTTTCAATCAAATAAACTTTACTTATCGTGTTCTAAGGAATTCTTAATTAAATGTTTGAAAGAAAAATTCTTTTGGGCAATGTCAATTCATGCCAAACCACTAATATTATCTCCCTTGTTAGAGCTGGTCAACCTCTCTTTCTTACTGTTGATATTGTTACATGATTTGCACTGATTTAGATTGATTAGGTTTAATGTGATTTGTTTTCGATCGTTGCAACTATGCCTATATTAAGATATGTATCGTTTCTGGAATCACACGATTACCAAAGTCGTAATCTATGTAATGAATATATATTCTCAACCAAGATTGAGGGAATAATCAAACTTCTCATGTTTCATGTATTCTATCTAATCCGTCATTGATCGCTCTAATTCTTCATGATACTGAAGTAGACACCAACAGCAGTTTTGGATTTGAGTCTCACACCCTCTATTCAACACTTACTTTCCTCTTCGTCCGTTCTACCTCTTCTGTCATATACTACAACAGTCACTGATAATCTAATGGCCTTTCAGCCAGTGACGGAGGCCGGATATATACTAAGGGTGTTCCACAAAAATTGGATTGCAGCTCACAGGAATTGAACCTGCGATCTTCTACATATTTTGAAGAACCTTGACCACTGAGTCAAACATTTGCCTTGTGTCAAGGGTGTTCAAAACTTAATATATACACCGTGTAATTTTTCGGCGAAGGGTGTTTGGGTGAACACTCTTGCGCCCCTCTGCCTCCGCCCCTGCTTACAGCTCATCAGAGTCAAAAAACGGTCTAAAAAATATCATTAGCACTGCTTGTTAATGTCAGCAGTTTAACGGAGGTTATTGCTGCTTCATATGAAGACTGGAAAAAGAGATGGCACTATTTTAATGTTTTTATGTCTTCACACACTTTTTCTCCAAATCTCTGATTTCTGACAAAACAAAACATTTGTTCACATGCAGAGGCGCGCCTTTTTTTTAAACTGGGATCAGTTGAACCCACTAATTTCAAAATGAAGTATAACTATATCTGAAAAATTAGTAAAATCTCATTAAATATGAAGTTTCTTAGATAATGGTACCCCAACAGGGGAATATATGCAACTGGAGTTTAGGATTATAAACTGATACTTATAAAAGCCCAATATCTTCAATGGAAGGAACTAAAGGTTGAACCAATCAAATCTAAATTCTGAATCCACATTTGTTCAAAGGCACACA
Source organism: Nicotiana noctiflora (assembly GCA_032618575.1). NCBI lineage: Eukaryota > Viridiplantae > Streptophyta > Magnoliopsida > Solanales > Solanaceae > Nicotiana > Nicotiana noctiflora. Next base: position 25,126 of record JASVEL010011194.1, read on the forward strand.
GAGGAAAAGAAATAAGTATTTGCAGCCTTAGCCTTGACATCATCTTGTGACATTAAACTAGTCGTATCCTAAGCTTTTTCCCAGCAACAAAAGAAGAATTAACTTGTACTAAAATTCATGTTCACTCATGCATTGGTACATTCCACTGTAGTAGTAATTAGTAGTGTATTAAAGAAACTGTTCTTAGGACCCTAAAAAAGAACATGCAATGTAGAAAAAGTAATCTATTCTAAGACCAGTTGAATGCACTTCTGACTCATTCTATTTGAGTATGATAAAAAGTGCAAAAATAAAGTTGTACCCACAACCCACTACCTCAAGATTCACAGCACTCATAACAGAAATCCATGTAATTAACACAAACACATACACATATGACCTACCATGAAAATTGAAAATCTACTTAAACATAACAACCTTTGGGTACAAAACAAAACCCCAGAAGAAAAAAGGGATATAGAATCCAAAAAATGGACAGAAAAGAGGAAAAAGTAGCAATCTTGGAAATGCAAAGGATGAAAAGAAAGAACCTTGCGAGCATAAAGGTCAGTGAGAATTGCACCCCATCCTTGATAACTATAGCTGAACTGTACTATGGATGAACCAAACAGCACAAACTGTGGACGACTTGTTGGTCCGACCATTTTCTCCTGCTGATGATTTTTAGTATTCGAAAATATCGATGAAAAACAGGAGACCGCAGAAACGACAATGTCAGATGATAAATATTTTTCTCGGACCCCTCAACTATTTTTTATTACATGGCCTTCAATGAACATTTGTTTTCTCATTACTGCTCCATGCGGCGGCTCCAGCCAAGATATTAAGGTGATGTTTGGTTGGAGTAACGGATAAAATACTCTCCTCATAAAATTATTTGCTTTTCAATAGTGATGGTATTGGGCCAATTTGTACATGGTTACATTGGTTGCCTGTTATCTTTGGTCAGTACAAGTGTAGCTTTGGTGGGGTCCTGAACTTGCATTTTTTATTAAGCGATCATAAATTTTATAGATTTCGCCAAATTATTCTATTTTTTTGGTAAATACATATTTATTTATAGATTTTGTTTATATTTTGGCAAATTTTCAAACCTCAAAACCAATTCAAGAGCTATTTTTGGTCAAAAATAATTACCGTTTGATTAAAAACAATACCCCAAACTTTTATATTTTGTCAAAAAACTCACTTTCTATTATTATGACCTAACTAATCCATATTTACCAATTTTTTCCTCATAAACTCACGTGGCTTTGCCCTTCTCTATAAACATAAAAAAACATTCGCCAAAGTTGTTTTGTCAATATGTGGCAATCCACCCCAAAGATAAAATTTAAAAGTAATTGCTAAAATCTTCTAATATTGTATAAATTTTCTTCAGATTTGTTTCACTTGTTTTGTATGATTTTTCTTCGGAGATGTTGAATATTTTTTATAGTTTTTAAAACTTATGGGTATAAGTCACATTTTATGTTTTTTTCAACAAAAAGTAAAATATGTTTTGAAAAAATTATGTCGAAACATATTTTCATCGTCAAACCAAACTTCACTAAAATTACATTTTTTAAAACAAATATGAAAATCTATGGCCAAATGCTAGCTTAGTTTCCTTTTAAACTTTACGTGGTCTATAAAACCCTACTAAACTTTGCAATTTTGTAATCTTGATCACCCTAGATGATGATAATCCATGGGAGCGTACACACGCTACCATGTGAATTCTTTTTGTCCGTATGATATTTGTTTACTATAAAATATATATTTTGATCTTTCTAAGTCTGCGAACTATTTAAATTATTTTTCGTGCCAAAATTTGTTAAAAGAAAAAAACTTGAAACTACGTTGTTTTGGCTATAATTTTTTATTTGGCTAAAGATAATGATATTTTAATCAAGAAATTTTTACATATTTGGTTCGAAAAAGAAGAAATACACAGTTAGAATAAATTATCATTGATATTGGCTAAATAAATATTTAGCTAAAAATAGTAAAATTTTGGCCAAATTTTTTGCGAATTTACCCGAAAAGGAAAAATGAATAGTTTAAATAAATAGTCAATGCATGAAAATAAAAATAAAAATATACAGTATTTTTTTCCTTTTTGAAGAAAATACACTATTTTGGACTTTATTATTTTTGCTAAATCTTTTTTTATTAGGCTAAAGCAAATGAAGTTTCAACTTATTTTTTATACATTTCGATTGGTAAAAAGATAAGAAATACATAGTTAAAACATATATTCACTATATCTACAAAAATACAATCGAGAAAATATGCAATGTATATTAAGAAGAAATAACAAGAAATATAATTGGAACAAATAAATCATTATACTTGATTATGTGGCAATTATATTTTAAAAATACCTAGCTTGGAAGCTGAGTTGTTTTTGTTGTATTCATGCTCTTTGCCACATTAGCATCTAGGACGGTGAAGACTATCAAATTTTTTAGTTCAGTGGTAGTAAAGATCACACGGGGTTTAAGGGAGAACTAAACAAAAACTGCCAAGTTTAGGGGGTTCCGAACTATTCTGCCTTTTATCAAAGAAAATTAAATTATATTTTTAAAGTCTACCTCGTGTAATAACTTTTAACATAACATATCAAATATCCAATAATAAATAAGTTCTATATTATAATCATTACATATATATTTGTCACGACCCCAAATTCGGTCGTGATGGCGCCCAGCACATTGCTAAGCCAGCCTGACCAATCCATATCAACCACGGAGCTAGAAGCTCTCTTTAACCCATTTAAGCAAATAAATTCACGAAATAACAGCAATACATGTAACGAAAACGGGAAACCAAGTCCCATAATACATCAACTCCCATAGACCAAGGGTCAAGAGTCATGAGCCTCTACTGAACATGAGTGTATAAAGGTTTACAAAATACCAAGTGCGGAAAGAAATGTCAATACAAAATCAAAAGACAGTAGGAAGGAATATCGGGTCCTGCGGACTCTGCAACTACCTCGAATATCCACAAACGTCGCCTCGCACAGCTACTGGATCACTGCTGAGAGGTACCTGGATCTGCACACAAGGTGCAGGAGTAAAATGAGTACTGCCAGACTCAGTGGTAATAAACAAGGGTAAGACAGCGCAGATAAGAAATCCGCAATAAAGCACTATGTAAAGCTATAATCAGCTTCTCTGTCATAGAATCAATATTCCTTGTACCTGTACCAACAAATACCAATAAATAGCATAACAGCTAGCAGATGTAGCTAAATGCAATGCAATGCAATGCATGATATGACCGCTACGGCGCGTAGCCCGACTCCAATTTTGGGTACCCGTGCTCACTGTGGGGGTTCAGACTCCGGAGGGGCTCCTACAGCCCAAGCACATCTCATAGAGATATCCTTGCGGCGTGCAGTCCGATCCAACATATATCTCGCTGCGGCGTGCAGCCCGATCCACTACTAGTCAGCTAATATGCAGATATAGCCTCGCAAGCTCAAAAGTAGTTTTTGAAAACTCTTTTATCATTTTTCAGTTGGAAAACAGTAATATCAAATTCCAGAGATTGGAATTAGCATAATAACAAAAATAGCTGCGGACTAGTAGTAAACTAGCATGTCTATATGATAAGACAATGATAACGATCCTCGCGGGATCCAATAACTGGCTCACGGCCCACATGTATAATCAACCGCCCAAGAAGGGGGTTCCTCGGCTCAAGGGTGGCCATTATCACAATATATATATATATATATGCAACCATTCGAGAAGGAGGTTCGACGGCTCTAGAATAGCCAATAATACAGTATCAACAGGTCGGACTAATATATAGTCAATCAAAACAACTCAATTTACATCAAAATTCCCAAAGTTGTCAAAACCCGACTTTCGTTACGCGTATCGAAAAATCACGAAAGTCACATATTCGGAACCCTCATCTCAATACGAGTCTAAGCATATCAATTTTACCAAATTCGGACTCCATTTGCCCATTCAAAACCTTGATTTTCTAAAGTTCAAGCCTAGGGCTAAATCCTCCATAAATTACCCCAAATTCCTCCATTTTCATGATATAATTGCATAATATTACCAATACTAATCATAGTTTAAGTCCATAGATGATTACCCTGATGATTTCCCTTGAATTTCTCTTCAAAATCGCCCAAATCGCCTCTAAAGCCGAGACCCAAAATGTGTGAAATGTTCCGAAATTTTTCTAACTTCTGATACACTTACTTACAGCGATTTTCGCTTCTGCGGAATATTTTCCGCTCCTATGCACCCGTATCCGCGACCAAAGGGTCGCTTCAGCGGTTCCAGGCCTGGCCGGCCATATCCGCTTCTGCGAGCAAAGGGCCGCTTAAGCGGGCCCGCTTCTACGAAGAACTTCCGCTTCTGCGGAAACATCCGCCTCTGCGCATCATTGACCGCTTCTGCGGTCTCGCCCAAGCGGTCGAATGTCCGCTTCTGCGGACCATGCCCATTTTCTCCCCTTCCGCTTCTGCGATCACTGGCTCGCACCAGCGATGCCGCTTCAGCAGAATAGCTTCCGCTTCTACGTAACCAGCCGCTCCTGCGCACCTCGTCCGCTTCTGCGGACTCGCTCCTGCGTCCAAAATTCCGCAGGAGCGGAAACAACAGAAGCAGGATGCCAACCTGCAATTTTTTTCCAAAATTTTCTCCCGTTTAACCATCCGAAGACACTCCGAGGCCCCCGGACCTCATCCAAACATACCAACACATCTTAATACCTTATTCGAACTTGCTCAAATCCTCAAAACACGTCTAACAACATCAAAACCCATAATTCGCATCGAATTCAAGCCTAAATTCCTTAAAACATTCCAAATTACACATTCAATCAAAAACCCGACCAAACGACGTCCGAATGACCCGAAATTTTGCAGGCACATCCAAAATCACCTAACGGAGCTACTGCAACTGTCGTAACTCCATTCCGACTCCCGGATCAAAATCTCACCTACCGTTCGGATTTCGCCAAAATTCAACCTTAGCCAATTCAAGCCTATTTCTACACCGGCCTCCAAATTCAATTCCGATCGCTCCCCTAAGTCACAAATCACCTCCCGGAACTAACCGAATCATCAGAATCCGATTCCGAGCCCTCTAACCAAATAGTCAACTCAAGCGGACCTGGGTGCCTTTCATTCCCACGCGTTACCCCTGTGTTGATTGTTTCTCATTAACCAAATATATTACTAATCATAATTGATTTCACATTAAACAAATAAAACCATACGAGTGATTCATTAACAAGTTTGTAATTTTTACAACGCCCGACATAACATAATATCTACATAATACTGGAGTCCCACAGTTTACATGTCTACAGAGCCTCTAGGATACAAAAAAGGAAATACAATACTTGCCGGTAACAAGGCTCCGGCTATACCTTACAAAACCAAAATGAAATCTAAACCGAGTGGCATGAACCACACAAGGCCCCGAGGAAGAAAGGGGCTCACCAAAAACGGGCAGTGGAAGGAGAAGGATACTACCGCCGATGAGCTGAAGTGCCTGCTACTGATCCACCTACAATCATGACACGAATGTAGCGCCCCCGGCAAAAGGGACGTCAGTACACTTGAATTGTACTGGTATGTATGGACAAACTTTGTCCCAAGTAAACTCAAGCCATTAAATTACATCAACAATTAATTAAGCCGAGCCAACCATGTTTCCACATTTTCCTCATTTCAAATAATTCTCACACAAAGCACTTTCTACAATCAACCAATTTAACAATAACCAATCAATCACGTAAAGCACAAGTAGTCAAACAAAGGGGCAATCGGTGCCCCACAGGTTGCAAACTCTCCTGTTGTCTCCTTTCACAATTTCACATTATTGATTTATGTATCAATTTTCAATAGCGATTTCGATCGCTTTCCATCCTTATTGCCCCTGACCACCCTTATTACCTCGGCCACCCTTATCACCCCAACCCACACCTTATTTCACCACGTTGCGGCGCGCAACACGACCCCGCCTTACAGTTGAAAACACAACAATTTTAAACAGCAGATAAGGTACTACACACAATTTCAACAAGTTCAAATAAGCAACTTACACATTGGTTTCATGTTCTCAATTTCTTCTCAATGCAATATCACAACCATGTTACAATATTTCCACAATTCAAGTGTTTCATCTCTTTCCACAATAAACCAATTCTCAAGTGTTTCGTTTGTTTTCCACAAGGTGCCATATAGGCCATCATAGTCATTATTCACAATTATTTTGCCAAATTACACTCTCATTTTACATCACTCATAGCTCAACAACAAACTTTGAATATTCAACAACAACATCAAGAATTTCACCATTTGTCAATTTAACACGAAACAAACAAACTTCACACATATAGGTGATTTCACAAGAATCAAAATTAGCCATACATACCCTGGTGATGATTTTTCCTCCTACTTTATGCTTACACAAGATATCCTACTCTTGCCAACCTTGTTCTTGAAGACTCTTACTTCTACTCACTTCCTTTTACTAGAAATCAAGTTAAATAATCATGCATGAGTGTAAAAATTCTATTTTTAAAAGCTATTATATGCAAACCTCTCTTTACCCAATTAAAACTGAAAATCAAAGAAAATAGTTAGGGTTTTTACCTTGAAAAGATTGGGGATGTTGAATCTTTGCCCTAGAATCCTTGGAATTAAGTAGTTGGAACAATCTTTGAAGATGAAGAACTTCTCTCTAAAAACCCTCTCTTCTCTCTCTAATTTTGGTGAGATGATATGATAAAATGAAGAAGAAAGGTGTTATATTAAAGAAGAGATCGGGTCAAAATGTTACAAAAATCTGGGCCGGGGTCAAATATGCGGTCACTATGCGACCGCAGAATCCACATGCGGTCCGCAAAGTGACCGCAAAAATGGCCTCAAAGTTATGCAGGTTCTGTTAAGGAATGCGGTCACTATGCGGACCGCATGTTGATTCTGCGGTCGCAAAGTGCACCGCAGATTTGACATGCGATCGCATATCGACCGCACTTTTGACACGATTTTGGGCAACTCTCCGGAACGTTTTGCGGCAAGAATGCGGTCCGCATGTCAGGTTTGCGGTCGCATTCTTGACCGCAGATTTGACATTTTTTCTGGAAAATTTTATTCTCTACATTTTTGAAACTTAAATCACTACCAAGGGTCCGAACCGCGGCGAGCAAGCTCGCCGCGAGAATTCTACGCATTCCTAACACATTATTCGGACCATGACACCACAGCTACTAGGTTTTATGCACAAAAATTTTACGGGGCCTTACATGCCCCCCTTAAGATCATTCGTCCTCGAATGAGGATTTTGAAATAAATGAGTTTTGAAAGACATGGTATGCAAGCTATCAAGATTTTGACTAACTCTTATATTTTAGAAAAATTTCGACAGAGTTTCCTTTGTATTATGGACATATCCACCTGTCAGAGGGCCCCCGAAACACATTACCAAACAACAATATACAACTACAACACTTTTCACAACTGGTATACACTTTCTTACCTCAACGAATGCACATATTCTATCACATTGTTACAATTGCACATAAACTAGTCACTTCAATGAATTTTCACCTTATTAAACCAATTTAACACGCGAATATTTATAAGGATTTCATTTATCAAGAAAGGTTCAAGTGACCCAAGGTAACAACACATTAAATTCATTACAAAATGAAGGAGACTTTACTAACACTAAGAGAGAAACGACTTGGACAAAATGACAATTACTAGGAGTAGAAGGGTCACCTAATTTCTTCTAGGCTTGATCAAACAAATGGGGGTACTTTTCTTTCATCTCTTTTTCCGCTTCCCATGTGGCCTCCTCAACTTGTTGACTTCGCCACAATACTTTAACAGAGGCAACTTCCTTATTTCTCAACTTACGGACTTGCCTATCAAGAATGGCAACCGGAACTTCTTCATATGACAAATCTTCATTAACCTCTATAGCTTCGACTGGCATGATGGTGGATGGATCTCCAATCACTTTCTTCAACATGGACACATGGAATACCGGATGCACTGATGACATCTCAGGAGGCAACTCTAGCCTATAAGCAACTTGACCAATCCTTTGAACGATCCGATATGGCCCGACATACCTAGGACTCAATTTCCCTTTCTTTCCGAATCGCATGACTCCCTTCATAGGAGATATCCTCAAGAACACCCAATCATCGACTTGAAACTCCAAATCCCTTCGACGAACGTCTGCATAGGACTTTTGACGACTCTGTGCTGTTTTCATTCTCTCCTGAATAACCTTGACCTTTTCCATAGCTTCGTACACCATATCTGGCCCTAGCAATTCCGCTTCACCTACCTCAAACCACCCGATTGGCGATCTACATCTTCTCCCGTACAATGCCTCAAACGGGGCCATTTGAATGCTAGCATGATAGCTGTTATTGTAAGCAAATTCTATCAATGGCAAGTGTTCATCCCAATTACCTTTAAAATCTAGGACACAAGCCCGCAACATATCCTCAAGTGTCTGAATGGTCCGCTCGGCCTGTCCATCGGTCTGTGGATGGAAAGCTGTGCTGAGATTCACCCGAGTTCCCAAACCTTGCTGAAACTTCTTCCAAAAGTTAGCGGTGAACTGAGCCCCGCGATCTGAGATGATAGAAAGTGGAGTTCCATGAAGCCTTACTATCTCCTTGATGTACAATCTTGCATATTGCTCCGCAGTATCAGTGGACTTGACTGGCAGGAAGTGAGCTGATTTGGTGAGTCGATCCACTATCACCCATATCGAGTCGAATTTGCGCTGAATGCGAGGTAACCCCACCACGAAATCCATATTGATCATCTCCCATTTCCACCTTGGTATTTCTATAGGCTGAGTTAATCCACCGAGCCGTTGATGCTCGGCCTTCACTTGCTGGCAATTCGCGACATTTAGCTACAAAGCCTGCCACATCCCTTTTCATACCGTTCCACCAATAAATCTCTTTGAGATCGTGATACATTTTCGTTGAACCAGGGTGCATAGAATACCTGGAAGTATGAGCCTCTGCCATCACTCTTTCCCGAAGCTCGTCCACATCCGGAACACATAGCCTATCTTGACACCGCAATACACCATCTTCGCTGCTGAGTACAAATGCTGAGGTCTTGTCATTCATGACTGCTTCCTTCACCCGAACCAATGCCTGGATCCATGAACTGTTTTTCCTTGATTTCCGCGACCAATGATGATTCTGCTCCATTATGCACCAAGATATCCCCCTCGTCTGACGCCGAAATACGAACCCCCAAGCTGGCTAATTGGTAGACCTCTCGAGCCAGGGGTCTCTGATCCACACCCAAATGAGCCAAACTACCCATAGATTTCCGACTAAGAGCGTCGGCTACCACATTTGCCTTCCCTGGATGGTACAATATGTCCATATCATAGTCCTTGAGTAATTCTAACCACCGCCGCTGTCTCAGATTTAGCTCTTTCTGCTTGAACAAATACTGGAGGCTCTTGTGGTCTGAAAACACATCTACATGAACCCCATAAAGATAGTGTCGCCATATTTTCAAGGCAAACACAACGGCTGCAAGTTCCAAATCATGCGTCGGATAATTCTTCTCATGGTTCTTGAGTTGTCTGGAAGCATAAGCTATAACCTTTCCGTGCTGCATCAATACACATCCCAAACCGACTCCGGAGGCATCACAATAGACTACAAATCCCTCTGTGCCTTCTGGCAAGGCCAATACTGGTGCCGAGGTCAATCTTGACTTCAGTTCTTGGAAACTTTTCTCACATGCTTCGGACCACTGGAACTTAACTGCTTTCTGCGTCAATTTAGTCAATGGGGAGGCGAGGGTTGAGAATCCCTCTACAAACCTCCGATAGTACCCTGCCGGACCCAAAAAGCTGCGAATCTCTGTCGGGGTCGTGGGTCTAGGCCAATCTTTCACTGCCACAATCTTCTGAGGATCCACCTGAATTCCCTCACTGGAAATAACATGCCCTAGAAAGGCTACGGACTCCAACCAAAACTCACATTTTGAGAACTTGGCATACAATTGATGCTTAAGAAAGGCCTGCAATGCTGCTCTGAGGTGAACGGCATGATCTTCCCTGCTCCGAGAGTAGATGAGAATATCGTCAATGAATACAATCACGAAGGAATCTAGGAATGGCTTGAAAACCCGATTCATAAGGTCCATGAAAGTTGCTGGGGCATTGGTTAGCCCAAAAGACATGACCAAAAACTCGAAGTGACCATAACGAGTTCTGAAAGTGGTCTTAGGAATATCCTGCTCCCTGATTTTCAACTGGTGGTACCCAGACCGTAAATCAATCTTTGAGAAGAACTTCGCTCCCTGCAATTGGTCAAACAGATCATCCACTCGAGGCAACGGATATTTATTCTTGATGGTGACTTTGTTGAGCTGCCGATAATCAATACACATTCGAAGTGACCCATCCTTCTTTTCTGACAAAGAGAACCGGAGCACCCTACGGCGACACACTCGGTCGTATGAACCCTTTCTCTAATAAATCCCTCAGCTGCTCCTTTAACTCCCTTAACTCTGCTGGCGCCATTCTGTATGGTGGAATGGATATTGGCTGAGTATCCGGCATTACATCGATCCCGAAATCAATCTCCCTATCCGGCGGGATGCCCGGAAGCTCATCTGGAAACACTTCAGGAAATTCATTCACAATTGGCACGGACTCGAGGGTAGGCACCTCTGAGGTGGTGTCCGTTACCCGAACCAGGTGATAGATACACCCCTTCTTAATCATCTTCGAAGCCTTAAGGTAGGAAATAAACCTACCCCTTGGCACTACACCATTTCCTCTCCATTCAATGACTGGCTCGTTAGGGAACTCGAGCCTCATAACTCTCGTTCGACAATCAAGTTTGGCAAAGCACGAATAGAGCCAATCCATCCCCATAATTACATCAAAATCTACCATCCCAAGCTCAATAAGATCGGCCTGTGGTATCACGACCACCCACCGTAACAACACAATTCCTATAGACTCGTGAGGCCGTAATAGAATCACCAATAGGAGTCGACACAGAGAACGGCTCATGAAGCTGTTCGGGTTCTATCCCAAAGCTTGAAGCAATGAATGGAGTAACATAAGACAAGGAGGACCCTGGATCGATAAGGGCATAGCAATCAATAGTCTGAACAGACATGATACCTGTAACAACATCTGGAGAAGCCTCGGCATTTTGGCGGCCACTCAATGCATAGAATCGGCTAGGTCCACCCCTACCCTGAGCTCCACCCCTAGCTGCACCACGCCCTGCTGCTGCTGGAGTACGCGCTGATGATGTAGCAGCTGAAGAACCGGATGATTGAGCAGATCCCCTACCTATACCCTGACGGGGTGCACGGCAGTCTCGCTGAATGTGACCTCTCACCC
>JASVEL010011195.1:0-90340 GCA_032618575.1 Nicotiana noctiflora
GTGTTTCTGTGTGCAGTACATGTTGGTAATGATTAAGTTTTTTGCTATCTCTTGTTGATTATGAATGTCTGATTAACTGGTCAGACCTTAGGGGAATTGGTTATAGCTGTTAGTGTTAGGTTCCGTGAAAATGGCTAGTTTTTAAATAGGTTAGAACTGAAATGAACAAGGTAGGCTATAAGTTAAATAATTGGCCTAAGAATGGTCAACCTTGCAAAGGGTTGACCAATTCTATAAGCCCTAACACACAGCTCACTGTTAAAAGTGGCTGGTTGTGCAAAAGGGGCTATGTCTGCAAATGCAGACTAGCCCAGGCTCTATATTGAGCCCTGAACAACAAAGTGGCCAAACCTGTAAAGGTTTTGGGCCCAGCTGTTCAGTATATGGCTTTAATAGCCCAAGCTAAGTCTCAACCTGAGACTGGCTAGTTCTTAAATAGGTAAACATAATAATAAAGCAGGCTATGCCTGCAACTAGCTTTAAATTGAAATAATCTGGTCTTAATTGACTGGAATTAGATTAAAGTGGCTAAAATTGAAATAGTTTCTTAAAAAATAAATCTGGCCAGCCCTTAAATACTAATGCCAGGGCTGGCTATTAGTTAAATAAGTTCAAAACAAGCTGAAATCTGCCCTAGGTAGGATAGTAAATCAGCAGTGCCCTTAGGGGCACAATTGGGAATTAAAAAGGTGAAATAGTAAATAGTTAGAACTTAGGAGGGTAATTGAGACATTTATGCTCCTGATTTCTGCAATTTTGCAGAGGTTTAGGGGTATAATGGTCTCCTAAAAATGGGAAATCTGTAAAAATCTTAAACCCCTAGGGTCACACTAGTAAAAGGCCCTAAAAGGAATCTTTTAGAACCTTCCAGCACATGCTGGAAGGGTTTTTCATAACTGAAATGGGGCTAAAGTGTATAATTCATGATTTTAGGAGGGGGAAGAGTGGGATTAATCCCATACTTCCTCCCCAAGTCTTCAGCCCTAAAAATAACTATAAATACCTCTTTAAAAGGGGCTGAAAGGGGGTTCGAAGCTTAAGCAATCTGAATATATATATATATATAGGCTGTTTTTATACAAAACTTGGAGAGATTAGAATTAGCAATACAACAGTAGGATTTTTTTCGGTTTTCTATCGAATTTCTCTGGGTTATCTGCTTTGGATTACTGCTCGTTTGCTGTTGCTGTGTTGCTGTGTTGTTCTACACATTTGGATCTTCACTCTACTGTTGCATTCATTGTTCAAGTCTTGCTGTTACTATCTGCTTAGTCCCCCTAGAACTCATTGGTTTCTTTGCTGATTCAGGTACATTTTCTGTCCAAGTGAAGTTGTATTGATGCTTTTTGATGAAAAAATGAAGATTCCAGTTTAACTTATGATATTTTGTGATTTAGATTTGTAATTCATTCATTATAGTCTTCTGTAGTAGCTGAAGAACAAAACCAAACAAAAAAAAATAATGTAATAGCTAGTATATGATGGTAGTAATGTAGTAGTAGTATGTCACTTAGCTTAATTAGGTAAGAACCTTAAAATATAAGTTAATATATCATAATCATTGGCCGTTCTTCATAAATGCCTCATGAATCGGAATCACTTAGGTAACAACTCTGTATTTTAACGCAGACAAGTCTCGAAGTAAAAATAACATAAGAGGGAATCATTTATAACTGGGATAGTAGCGTTATAACGAGCTAAGTCTTGGGTAAAATCAGTTGTTTAATCATGCTTAAACCTTTGAATCACTTAGTCATAGATACGTGTGTAGTCATTGCTTGTATATAATTAGTTTGTTTTGCGGATTTAGGCTCAGATCTGATTAAATCTGAAAAGGATAATAATTAGACATTGGAGCAGTTCAATTAGGATGAAAGGGTGGTGATGAGAGGTATAGCTTGCAATAAGACTGGCAATATAGTAAACATATGCGCTTGATCACTCAATTTCTCTTTTGACACTATAAGTAATCAATTGAATAGCCTTCTTTTAACTTGACTTCCTAGGCAAAGTGGGCTGTGTCCCAGAATGATCCTCAGCAAATAATTAGATATTAGTTTGAATTTTAGCCATGAGCATATAGTGATAGCAATTGTTTGAGTTTTCATGAATTATTTTTGTACACTGATTTCTTTTGTTAATAAATAAAAGTGGTTTGATTTCATATAAATTTTGAGTACTTGTTTCCCTATGCATTCTGAATCATACTTCTGTTATTACAATTTGGTTTGGGCCCTATGTGTAACGTGGGCCTGAACTATTATACGAAACAGATAGGCCCATTGATTGATAACCAGAAGGCCGCCTGGTCTTTAAGGCCTGGACTGGCCCATTATTGATCCAGTCAAGCAAAAGAAGACCAGGCCCAATAAATAATATGAATTCGACGGGCCTGAATTATTATAGTATTAGCAATACGAATGAGGTAAAAACAATGTATAGTAAATGTAGTTAAATAAAATAGGACCGGACTTTAATAAATTGAATTGGGACGAGCCTCGCCCGAATAACACCGGGGCCCCCTATTTAGTAATAAGATAATAAAGTAGATTCGGGAAAGCTAATAGCAAATTCCATAGCTTCTCCCAAAATATTTAAAAGACGATAGACGTTATTTTAGGGCACGGTTTTAATGTACCTTCCTATGAACGAGTGTGCACTTGGTGCGACTCAAATCCAAATCTCGGTAAAGCTGAAATACACCAAAAGTCATAGGCGTACTGGTTGCGGTATGACTCGAGGCGTGTTTCCGCGATGTCGCAAATTCCTAAAAAATAATATTTAACGTAAAAGCACATTATGTTGTTAAAATATATAATTAAGTCAAACAAAAGCCAAGAATGACAGTGGAGCGACCGTTCTAAAACCACGGAATCCGGGAGTGCCTAACACCTTCTCCCGGGTTAACAGAGTTCCTTATCCGGACCTCTGCTTCGTAGACATCTATAAGAGTCAAAATTCCTCGGATTCGGGATTAACCGGTGACTTGGGACACCATTGTCATTCCCAAGTGGCGACTCGATTAATCTCTAATAAAATCCCGAACCGATTGTCCTTCAATTGGAAAAACTCCTTCCCTTACGTTATTTTATCCGTTTCGGGTAATTGAGCGTCGGGGTATACCCTACAAGTGTATTTATATGCTTTTAAGTTGTTGGGGTAGTAAAAAGGGAGGTGTGACAGCTCTGGCGACTCTGCTGGGGAATCCAACCCTGAACTTCGGTTTCAGGGTTTAAGAACTCGAGCTCCTTAGAACTGCCGTTCGCGTTTTTGTTTGACTCCATTATGAGATTTGAATAACATGCTATGTGCTTTATCGATTTTGATATTATGTGAACTGTATATATAAAACTGTGCCGAAAACCCTTCTCTCTTCTCCCTCGGGGATGTGCTTACTGGTTGAGACTCCCCTTTCTGTTAAAGTCACCTTAAACTAAGAAAACAGAGGCCGGATAAGTTACAAAGCCGATTGACTCCGCGGGTCACCGGTACGTAGCCCCCTCCTCGATTCGAGTTGTCCGCTCGGGTACACGGTCTAGCAATCCATGAAACCGTAAGATTTTGAACATAGATCTAGGACGATTATTTGCATCATATTTGACTTAGGGGACTCAACACAGGGGTTGGGTCCGTCTAGGACAGGTGACCCGGTATTGAAAAGACCGAGCATGCTACGTGTTGCATTTTATTGTCCTTGATCGTTATGCGGACCGGCGAAAATCCCGAGATTGGAAAAATTGTTGAAAAAGGAAAAAGAGAGAGAGGAAAATATTGATTTGTAGAAAATAGGTATCCGGAAAATTTGGAAATTTGAAAAAATAGGTGGAACATTTTTTGAAATAATTGGTCAAATAATCTGACCGAACTACGCAGGTTTGATTCTCGCCATTAGGTGGGATACGTAGGCAACCCTTAAACGGGTCCAACCACACTTTTAGAAAAGACCAAAAAGATTTTCTTTTCAAATAATCGAGGTGATTGCTATTTTGGAAATGGCCGAATGTTCCGAAAGGACGACGGAAGGGCTGTTTTTGCAAAAATGGCCACTTCGAAAATCATTTTCCTTTTCTTTCATTCAAAAATTGAAAACTTGCATTGAAAAAGATTTTTTCTTTTCTAAATAAAATCACCTTAATAAATGTGCAGGACGAGCACGATGATGAATGAACAATTTTTCCTAAATAAAATTCCTTTGGAGCTGAGATTATGGTGGCAGGACATGGGACCCGATGGTCAAGACTGGGTCAAAAAGTACTTGAAAGGCCTTACGGGTTTACTAGACATGGTTCCTCGAGGTGATGTGGTGAGAGCGTTGGTCACGTTTTGGGATTCGGCACACAACGTATTTCATTTTCCAGATTTTGAACTTACCCCGACTTTGGAGGAGATTGCCTTTTACATTGGGAAAACCGAGGTCCCGCTGAAAGGAAAATACCCGGTATCTCCGAGGACGGTGACAGTACATCGCTTCTTCGACTCTTTGAAAATTGCCCGGAATGTTCATAATGAAGATCTGGCCGACGGGTTCTGTTCTTTAAGCTTCATCTACAATAGGTTTGGACACGTTGGGGGTTTCAATGATCCTACCAACAAATTATGCTGTAAGTACAACCGAGCGAAATGGGAAGAACACCGGAGGTTCGCATTTTTGGTGGCATTTCTCGGAGTTGTTGTATTCCCGAGGAAAGATGGACATATCAATATAAAAGTCGCCGGGGTAGCTACTACACTGATAGTACAAGAAAACTGTACTCTAGCCCCGATGATTGTGGCGGATATCTATCGTGCTCTGACTGCATGCAAAGCAGGGGCTAGCTTCTTCGAGGGGTGTAACTTGATCTTGCAAATCTGGCTAATTGAGCATCTATGCCACCATCCTTCGTACTCAAGCTATGGTTCGGCCGAACGGACATGTCTGGAAGAGTTCAGTACAAGGACAAAGGAAGTAAAATTGCCAGAAGGAGTCCAAGGTTGGATTGTATATCTTCGATCACTAACTGATGGTCAAATCGATTGGACGTATGACTGGTTACCTCTTGACGAGGTAATATACATGCCAACGGAGGGATCGCCATTTTTGATCATGGGTTTGAAGAGTATACAACCCTATGCCCCATACAGAGCCCTGCGACAGTTGGGTCGGTGTCAGATTATTCCGAGAGATGGGGATCTCAGTGTGCAAGCTGTGGAGATTGGTCCAGACGGGCAATTCCCGGAAGCAAAAATCCGGCAAATCTGGAATGAATGCCAAAATTTGAAGATTGATACTTGTGTGCCGAATAGAGCAAAGGGGGAGATATCACCTGGGTACTCCACATGGTACCGACGAGGGGTTGAACACGAACGTCTTTCAAAGAGACCTCACTTGCAAGACCTGATAGAGCAATCCGAGGAAAATCTGAAATGGGCGGCCAAGGAAAAAGAATATAAGGCCAAAATCAGTCTGTTGGAAGATAAACTGAGAAGTCTTCATTTCGAAAGCGGCTTACAAGAAGCATCCGATGAAGTGGAAAAGAAACAGCTGAAAAAAGAAAATGATCTGTTGAAGGCCCAAGTAGCTCAAATGAAAATTGCATCCGAGACCCCAGTTCGTTCAGCCCGAGATGAAAAGTTAATTGAGATTCTCCGGCGGAAAGTAAATGACTATAGCTTTGATCTGGACGTAGCTGAAAAAGAGTTAGTCAAGGCTCGGAAGCAAATGGGCAGAGACGCCGATGAAAGAGCTAAGTTGGTTCGGCAGCTACAAGACAAACACGATGTTGAAGTAGCTCAGCTTAGAAAGAAAATAATCTCAGCCACAGTCAAGAGTAACAAGATTATCAAAGATCTTGAAGAAGAAAGAGAACACTGCTACACGACTATGGCTAGATTAGAATTGGAGCTGCAACAAGTGCGGAAGGACAACCAACACACCTTGGATGCTCGCACTCAACAAATAAGCCGGCTATTGCAAGAAAAAGGGGTCATCAGAGAAAAGATTGTTCGCATCGCCCAATACATCACCTCGAAGACTCAGCTTTGTGAAGATATGTCTCGGAGGACTTTTGTATCTGCAGTGAAGTTTTTTGTACAACAAGTCATGGCCGATCTGGATAGGCTTCAAAGGGGTTTAGCATATAGGCCCGCGGCAAGGCCGAACGATGCCTCGCGGGCACTAGGTGCATTAATGTACTCTTAGGTCATGCATCATCTTTCATTTTTCTTTTTAAACATCACTTTGTAATCAGTGTTTTGAATTATCAATGAGAAAACAAGTGTTGTTACCAATTCTTTTGTTTTATGTCAGTTCCTTTGAATCCGCTAGGCAAATAAATAGGAGCGTAATTATGAAAACGACAAGGAAAAAGAGAGAAAAGAAAAAGCAAGAAAAGAAAAGAAAAAAAAAAGCAAGAAAAAGAGAAAGAAAAAAAAAAAGAGAAAAAGCAAAAGAGAAAGGAAAAGAAAAGAAGAAAAGAAAGAAAGAAAACAAAAGAGCGGAAAAAGAGATAATTGAAGTGAGCAGCGGCCGGGATGATGCATAACGACTCGAGGAAATGTATTTGTTTTTAAAGTCGTTGCATCTTATTTATGTGCTGACAACTAACGAGTGTTGATGTTTGTGAGTCCAGATTTTCTAGGCAACTGGCATACTGGCTACCCACCCATACAACACCAGGTACAAAAAGATGACAAAGGCTGTGTCCCAGGAGATCGAGGCAACCATTGTCGACCCTGCTCACGAAGAAGAGATCGTGGATGTGGTAGGGATGAAAGAAGAAATGTACAAGTTAAGACAGCAGATGGCCGAAATGTACCAGGCTTGGTCAAGAGGTCAACCATTACCAGCCTACCCTGCTAACCCTGCATATGTCCCTCCCGCCAATCCTAACCCAGAGCCACCGACAATGAACTCATCCTCCACCTACCCCGACTACCCTCACTACTATGCTTCCACCTCCCAAGTACCACCACCTCCAGCCAAGCAGTCACCACCTCAGATACCACAAGTCGCTCCTGTATATGTGGCACCTCCGCCCGCTGTTATCCATAAATCCTCTAGTGAACCAATGTTTCATATCCAGGATCCTCACTACTACCCTCCGGAGCCGACTTTCAGACAACACGAGTCTCATGCTCCGGTGATGGAAGCAAGTGCCGGGCAGGAAGAGATGGCTCGAAAAGTAAAAAGTCTTGAGAATGCTTTCCGCAATATGCAAGGACTGGGAGGGCAAGTAAGTGTAGCCTACAAAGACCTGTGTTTGTTCCCTGAGGTGCAGCTTCCTGCGGGATTTAAGTTGCCAAAGTTCTACATGTACAACGGACACGGGGATCCGGTAGCTCATCTAAGAGGGTACTGTAGCAAGATGAGAGGCGCGGGAGGTAGAGATGAATTGTTGATGGCGTACTTCAGCCAAAGTTTGAGTGGATCAGCCCTGGAATGGTATACCCGACAGGACCATACAAGATGGTTCGTTTGGGATGACTTAGCGCAAGCTTTCGCTAGTCACTTTCAGTACAATTTGGAGATCATACCCGACAGGTTATCCCTTACCAAGATGGAGAAAAAGCCAGGAGAGAGCTTTAGAGAATACGGTTTTAGATGGAGGGAACAGGCCGCTAGAGTGGATCCACCAATGAAAGAAGGAGAGATGGTGGATTGTTTTCTGCAAGCTTTGGAGCCAACATACTACGGCCATCTAGTGTCAGCAATTGGAAAGAATTTTAACGAAGTTGTGAAAATGGGGAGTTTTGTAGAAGAAGGTTTGAAGACAAACAAGATTATGAGTTTTTCGGCTATCAAGGCCACTAATCAAGCTATACAGAGTGGAAACGGGGGAGTGATGGGGAAGAAGAAGAAAGAAGAAGTAGCAACCGTTGAAAGTAGGTCATGGAGTCGCAACCCACATTATAACCCACCAAGACCCTACCGCCAACACCCACCAAGCCCGTCAACTCCGTATAATCCACCACCACCATCTTACCCACCAAACACATACAACACACCAAGCCCATATAACCTACCGCCACCACCATACCCACCAACTGTACCACATTACCACCACCCTCAAGCCCAAGCTTACCCACCACCACCACCCCACGTGTGGAGAGCTCAAGCTCCACACAATGTGTACCACACCCAGAACACATACCCAACCCCTAAACCTTACCGAAACCAGAATAGACCCAGGCCGGACGCTGATTGGAGAAACAAAGCAAGAAAAACATTCACCCCGCTCGGAGAATCATATACCAGTCTTTACCACAGGTTGAAAGAGTTGGGGATGTTAAGACCAGTTGCACCGAAAGTTCCGAACCCACCCCCGAAAAATCTTGATTCTTCTCTCAGATGTGAATACTGTTCGGGAACATTGGGCCACGATACTGAAAAGTGTTGGCAATTAAAGAATGCCATTCAAGATCTTATCGATGAGAGGAGAATCGAAGTACAGGCTCCCGAAGCCCCAAACATTACCCAGAATCCATTGCCAAATCACCACGAAACGCATATGATAGAATTGGTGCAGGGTGAGGGCAATCAAAAACCATCTCAGGCCGTCATGATGATAAAGTCGAGTGACAAGTTAGAGAAGGAAATTGTGAAAGAGAAAGCAATTGTTGAGAAACCAAAGCCAGTAGTGGTGGGAGGTTTAAAGGTGGTAGTTCCAGGTGCAAAGACGATCGTGACTGTGAAAGGAGCAAGTGCAGAGCCAGTAATCATAAAACCAGTAGTGCAAATGCCAGTGGTGAATACAAAGACTGTGCCTTGGAACTATAACAAGGTAGCAGTAGTTTACAAGGGAAAAGAGATTTCTGGTGAAATTAACGAAACGCATGGACTCACCCGATCCGGAAGGTGTTTTGCTCCAGAGGAACTGAGAAAGATGAAGACGATAAAAAAAAGTCAATTGAAGAAGCCAGTGTCGGAGGAGGAAGCAGAAGAGTTCCTTAGGAAAATGAAGTCACAAGAGTACTCAGTGGTTGAGCAATTAAGAAAGACCCCCGCCCAAATTTCTTTGCTATCTTTGTTGATACATTCGGAAGAGCACCGGAAGGCTCTTATGAAGATTCTAAATGAGGCTCATGTTCCGGAGAAGATTTCAGTGTGTCACTTGGAGAAGATTACCAGCAAAATTTTTGAGTCTAATAGAATCACCTTCTCTGATAGGGAGCTGCCGGTGGAAGGAACTGAACACAATAAAGCATTGTACCTTACAGTAAAGAGTGAAGAGTCAGTCGTGACCAGGGTATTGATTGACAATGGGTCGAGCGCGAACATTTGCCCGCTGTCAACTTTAGGGAAGCTGAACATTAGCCCGGACAGAATCCGGAGAAACAATATCAATGTGAGAGGGTTTGACGGCGGAGGTAAGAACACGTTAGGAGATATTATTTTGGAAGTGACCATCGGTCCCGTTGATTTTACGATGGAGTTCCAGGTGCTCGACATTGCCGTATCGTATAACTTGCTGTTAGGTCGACCCTGGATTCATGCAGCTAAGGCAGTACCATCTTCTCTACACCAGATGGTCAAGTTTGAATGGGAACAGCAAGAGATTGTCGTACACGGGGAGGAAAATACTTGTAATGTGGTAGCACCTTTTGATGATACTAATGGTGATAGAGGTCCTTGGGTCTACCAGGTGACGGATGCTGTTGTGGTGAATAGAGTTGCTGAAGGTGAAAAGTTACCAACCCCTATGATGGCACCAACTGCTGTGATGGTGGCCAGAGAAATGCTGAGAAACGGATTTGCACCGGGGAGGGGATTAGGCAAAATACTGCAAGGAGTCATTCAACCAGTTCAGCTTCCGGAGAATAAAGGTACATTCGGCTTAGGGTTCAAACCCACCTTTGCCGACATCCAAAGAGCCTCTAAAACCAAAAAGCATTGGACCTTGCCCAAACCCATACCCAAATTATCCGACACCTTCATCAGGCCCGGTACAAAATATCAACCATCTGCTGCAACAAAGTGCATTGAGACCCAACTTGATGAAGAAATGCTTGGTTTTGAGAAAATGTTTTGGGAGGTTAATACAATTAAAGCAGGGTAAGGCACGAGCAGAATGGACGTGCAATTTGTGGGGCCTGGAATCACATTGAACAATTGGGAAGCTACTCCTTTCCCTATCAGGAAGGAGTCTTGGTAGTTAGCTCAAAATTTTCATCATTGCTTTCCCGAAAGTTGTTATTTTTATAGTTGTCCCATTCCCCTCATGAAAAGAAAACCACCATGTATCCCGAACATTGTTCGCTTCTTTTATCAATGAAATGCAATTTCCCTTTTTCTTCACTTTTGCCTTATTTTTCTTTATTTTTCTTTTTGTACAGTTTTGCATGTGTTGATTCCAATGCCATGTCATGCGTGAAGGATTCTAGACCCAGTTCTGACAATCACGTTACTATACAAGAAATCGAGGAAGATAGTGAAATAGAATATGAGGATGAGGAAGCCCTGGAGGAAATAAGTAAGGACATGAAGCAATACGAGGAAAAACCCAAGCCGAATCTGAGTGATACGGAATCTGTAAACTTGGGGAGCAAAGATGGTGTCCGAGAAACAAAGATTAGTGTGCATTTGGAGGCACCCCTCAGGGATGAATTGATAAGGTTGTTACATGAATTTAAGGACATCTTTGCCTGGTCCTATGATGACATGCCCGAGCTTAGCACAGATCTAGTGGTACACAAGTTGCCTATCTACTCAGAATGCCGGCCAGTAAAACAAAAGCTGAGGAAATTCAAAAACGGACATTAGCGTGAAGATAAAAGAAGAGGTAAATAAGCAGTTTGAGGCAAAGGTCATAAGAGTTACCAAATACCCCACCTGGTTGGCAAATGTTGTGCTGGTCCCGAAGAAAGATGGCAAAACCAGAGTGTGTGTAGACTATAGAGACCTCAACAAAGCCAGTCCGAAGGATGACTTCCCATTGCCAAACATCCACATATTGATCGACAATTGCGCCAAGCATGAAATCGGTTCGTTTGTGGATTGTTATGCCGGTTATCACCAGATCTTGATGGACGAAGAAGATGCTGAGAAAACTGCCTTCATTACACCTTGGGGAACGTACTGTTACAGAGTAATGCCGTTTGGATTGAAGAATGCCGGGGCAACTTACATGAGGGCAATGACCACAATGTTTCATGATATGATGCATCGAGAAATTGAAGTATATGTGGACGATGTCATCATAAAGTCCAGAAAACAACTTGATCATGTGAAAGATTTGAGGAAGTTTTTCCAAAGACTCTGGAGGTACAATCTAAAGCTCAATCCGGCGAAGTGTGCTTTTGGAGTACCTTCAGGGAAACTACTGGGGTTTATTGTGAGTCGGCGAGGTATTGAACTGGATCCATCAAAGATCAAGGCTATTCAAAGTCTACCTCCGCCGAAGAACAAGAAGGAGGTCATGAGCTTATTAGGAAGGTTGAATTACATTAGTCGGTTCATTGCTCAATTGACATCAACATGCGAGCCAATCTTCAAGTTGTTGAAGAAAGATGCAGCAGTGAAATGGACCGACGAATGTCAGGAAGCCTTTGACAAGATCAAGGAATATTTGGCCAATCCTCCGGTGTTAGTTCCTCCAGAACCAGGGCGACCTTTGATTTTGTATCTGACGGTGCTGGATAACTCTTTCGGTTGTGTACTGGGTCAACATGACGAGACAGGCAAGAAAGAACAAGCCATATACTACCTCAGCAAAAAGTTTACATCCTACGAGGTGAAGTATACCCAACTGGAAAGAACTTGTCGTGCATTGATTTGGGTAGCTCAGAAGCTAAAGCATTATTTGTCAGCATATACCACATACTTGATATCACGACTGGATCCTCTCAAATATATATTTCAGAAGCCTATGCCTACGGGAAGACTGGCCAAATGGCAGATTCTGCTCACGGAATTTGACATTGTCTATGTAACTCGTACGGCAATGAAGGCACAAGCTATTGCGGACCACTTAGCCGAGAATCCGGTGGATGATGAATATGAACCATTGAAAACATACTTTCCGGATGAAGAGGCAATGCTTGTCGAGGAGATGGAGCAAGATGAGAGACCA
The DNA here is from genome assembly GCA_032618575.1 of Nicotiana noctiflora. Lineage (NCBI taxonomy): Eukaryota > Viridiplantae > Streptophyta > Magnoliopsida > Solanales > Solanaceae > Nicotiana > Nicotiana noctiflora. Next base: position 12,048 of record JASVEL010011195.1, read on the forward strand.
GGATGGAAAATGTACTTTGACGGAGCCGTCAACAGCAGGGGCGTTGGTATCGGAGCGGTACTCATTTCAAGTACGGGTCAACACTATCCCGTCACAGCTCAACTTCGATTTTTCTGTACCAACAATATGGCCGAATATGAGGCGTGCATCTTGGGATTAAGGATGGCGATTGACATGGGTATTCAAGAGATTTTGGTCATGGGCGACTCGGATCTCTTGGTACACCAAATTCAAGGGGAATGGGAGACACGAGATTTGAAATTGATACCATATCGGTATTGTTTGCACGAGTTGTCTCAAAGATTCCAGTGTATAGAATTCAAGCACATCCCGAGAATGCACAATGAGATTGCAGATGCTTTGGCCACATTGTCCTCTATGTTGCATCATCCGGACAAGACATATATAGATCCGCTCCAGATCCAAGTCCGAGATCAGAATACTTATTGCTTCGCTGTGGAAGAAGAGTCGGATGGAGAGCCGTGGTAACATGATATTAGAGAATACTTGAAAGCTGGCAAATACCCGGAGCAAGCCACTGGAGACCAAAAGAGAGCCCTCAGGCGTCTAGCCAATGGATTTTTCCTCAGTGGAGGAGTGGTATACAAAAGAACACCAGATCTAGGTTTGTTGCGGTGTGTAGATGCACAACAAGCAAATGAAATCATGATTGAAGTACATGCTGGAGTATGCGGACCTCACATGAGCGGATATGTTTTAGCAAAGAAGATTTAGAGAGCGGGGTACTACTGGCTCACTATGGAACGTGATTGTATCAGGTACGTAAAGAAATGCCATCAATGCCAGGTACATGGGGATCTGATCCACTCCCCGCCTTATGAGTTGCACACAATGTCAGCACCTTGGCCCTTTGTTGCTTAGGGCATGGATGTCATCGGCCCAATAGATCCAGCCGCTTCTAATGGGCACAGATTTATTCTGGTTGCAATAGATTATTTCACCAAGTGGGTTGAAGCTAAGACATTCAAGGCGGTGACGAAGAAAGCGGTGGTGGATTTTCTGCACGAAAATATTATATGCCGATTTGGAATCCCCAAGGTGATTATCACACACAATGGAGCCAATTTAAACAATCATCTCATGGCGGAAGTTTGTGAAAGGTTTAAGATCACGCACCGCAATTCCACGCCTTACAGGCCAAAGGCGAATGGTGCAGTAGAGGCGGCAAATAAGAACATCAAGAAGATTCTCCGAAAAATGGTGGAGGGATCCAGGCAGTGGCATGAAAAGTTACCCTTTGCTCTCATGGGTTACCGCACGACGGTACGTACTTTTATCGGAACCACACCTTATACACTGGTGTACGGAACGGAGGCTGTTATACCCGCAGAAATAGAAATACCGTCATTGCGAATTATAGCCGAATCTGAGATAGATGACGATGAATGGGTAAAGGCCCGGTTAGAACAGTTGAATTTGATTGATGAGAAGAGATTGGCCGCAGTCTGCCATGGACAGTTGTATCAGCGGAGAATGGCCAGAGCATATAATAAGAAGGTACGACCTCGAAAGTTTGAAGTCGGACAACTGGTATTGAGGCGTATCTTACCACATTGGGCAGAGGCAAAAGGCAAGTTTGCGCCGAATTGGCAGGGACCGTTCGTGGTATCACGGGTGTTGTCCAATGGAGCATTATATTTAACAGATATTGAAGGAAAGTGCGTAGAGACTGCTATCAATTCAGATGCGGTCAAAAGATACTATGTATGATTCCTTTTCAATTGTATGTTTTGAATTTTGTTGTGATTTTGGAATTGAAATGACGAAGGCATTTTATTCTCTATCCAAACACTTTATCCATTGTTAACCCCTTTGAGTCTTAATGAATGAATTCTTTCATATCCCTCTCTCGAAATCGCTCTAGTGCAATAAGATCGAAATTGCCAAAATGAAAAATGAAATGATAGAAAAACGAAAAAAAAAGAAAAAATGAAAAAAAAAATGAAAAAAAATGAAAAAATGAAAAAAAATGAAAAAGAGAAAAAAAAAGACAAAGATCGGGAAAAGTCAATATGAAGTTGGATGAACTACGTCTGACTTGATCCCGAAAGGGTACGTAGGCAACCTCTCTGAGGTTCAGTCACAATAAAGGAAAAATCCAAAAATTCCCCACATATTGAAACTGGGGCAGAAGTTATGTTTAATAATTCCGAGAGTTGTAAATATTTTTAACCCTCGTTGAAATTTTGAGCCTTTATATCTTTCTTTCTTAACCCATCCAAAAGCCACGTTACAGTCCAAAGAAAGACCTTCCGATCAATTTTGAAATGATAACAAATACAACGAAGGAGGAGCGAAGCATCGGATAATACCCGTGGTACAGAAAACAAAATACAAAAAGGAAAAAATGGAAAAAATAAAAAAAAAAAATGAGAGAGTCTCATCAGTGAAAACCTTAGCCGGCACTGTGAGACGATTGTGAGGTTGAGAGAAATAAAATGAGAGAGTCTCATCAGTGAAAACCTTAATCGGCACTATGAGATGATTGTGAGGTTGAGAGAATAAATGAGAGAGTCTTATTGGTGAAAACCTTTCGAGGCACCGTAGGGCGATCGTGAGGACTATCAGAAAAGAGAAAAGGCAACAAAAAAGAGTATCGGTTTGGGTCAAAGGCAATTCAGAGTCAGAATAATGATTGGAACGAACTGGGTCAGAGTTTAAATACATGGCATGGTCAGCGGAATCAGCCAGCAAATACCCAGATAAGTTCTGTCATCTCTCCGAAACACCCTTACATTTCTTTCATTTTTCTGCATTTCATTGTTTACCCTTTTGAGAGCTAACTACCAGCTCCTGATAACGGAAGTTGAAACAACACTGGATCAGAAAGGATAGAAGATTGGGGAAAAGGGAATAAAGAAGCTTGGCAAACATGGCCAAAGAAAAAGAAAACAAAACAAAAATGAAGAAATAAGAAAAATACAAAAAGAGTCTGCAAGGGACAAGAAGTTGAAAGCCATGCAACATGAGAAAGCAAAAACAAAGGAAGCAATAAGAAGTGGGGACGGCAGATGCCAGTTGCCAGCAGTTTATATCTAATAAATTTTGTTTCATGCAGGAACAAATTGTCACTAATCACTTTAAAGTGAATGTGACCAATGTGGAAAATTTAAAATACCAAAAAGAGAAAGTCCGCCGAATAAGTGGAGAAATTCACAAGCAAGAGATAAGTTGGTAAAAAGAAAATACCAAAAAGAGGAAGGTAACATCTTTTAAAATCCACTCCCCAGTCCTCAGGCTGCGGGAATATTTTCTGCATTCACATTGCACGTTTAATTTCAGTTAGGCGCCCACCTTCAAATACGGGAATATATCTTTGCATTTGCATTGCACGTTTAATTTCAGTTAGGCGCCCGCCTTCTAATACGGGAATACTTTTCTGCATCGCATTGCACGTTTCAATTCTATTAGGTGCCCACCTTCTAATACGGGAATATTTTCTGCATTCGCATTGCACGTTTAAATTCTGTTAGGCGCCCACCTTCTAATACGGGAATACTTTCTGCATTCGCATTGCACGTTTAAATTCCGTTAGGTGCCCACCTTCAAATACGGGAATATTTTCTGCATTCGCATTGCACGTTTAAATTCTGTTAGGTGCCCACCTTCAAATACGGGAATATTTTCTGCATTCGCATTGCACGTTTAAATTCTGTTAGGCGCCCACCTTCAAATACGGGAATATTTTCTGCATTCGCATTGCACGTTTAAATTCTGTTAGGCGCCCACCTTCTAATACGGGAATATTTTCTGCATTCGCATTGCACGTTTAAATTCTGTTAGGCGCCCACCTTCTAATACGGGAATATTTTCTGCATTCGCATTGCACGTTTAAATTCTGTTAGGTGCCCACCTTCTAATACGGGAATATTTTCTGCATTCGCATTGCACGTTTAAATTCTGTTAGGCGCCCACCTTCTAATACGGGAATACTTTTCTACATTCGCATTGCACGTTTAAATTCGGTTAGGCGCCCACCTTCTAATACGGGAATATTTTCGGCATCGCATTGCACGTTTTAATTCTGTTAGGCGCCCACCTTCAAATACGGGAATATTTTCGGCATCGCATTGCACGTTTTAATTCTATTAGGCGCCCACCTTCTAATACGGGAATATTTTCTGCATTCGCATTGCACGTTTACTTTCTGTTAGGTGCCCACCTTCTAATACGAGAATATTTTCCGCATCGCATTGCACGTTTAAATTCTGTTAGGTTCCCACCTTCTAATACGGGAATACTTTACGCATCGCATTGCACGTTTAATTTCGTTAGGTGCCCACCTTCTAATACGGGAATATTTTTCGCATCGCATTGCACGTTTAATTTCGTTAGGTGCCCACCTTCTAATACGGGAATATTTTCTGCATTGCATTGCACGTTTACTTTCCGTTAGGCGCCCACCTTCTAATACGGGAATACTTTTCTGCATTCGCATTGCACGTTTAAATTCGTTAGGTGCCCACCTTCTAATACGGAATATTTTTTTGCATTCGCATTGCACGTTTAAATTTCGTTAGGTGCCCACCTTCTAATACGGGAATACTTTTTCGCATTCGCATTGCACGTTTAAATTCCGTTAGGTGCCCACCTTCTAATACGGGAATATTTTTCTGCATTCACATTGCACGTTTAATTTCTGTTAGGTGCCCACCTTCTAATACGGGAATATTTTTCTGCATTCACATTACACGTTTAATTTCCGTTAGGCGCCCACCTTCTAATACGGGAATATTTTCCGCATCGCATTGCACGTTTAATTTCCGTTAGGCGCCCACCTTCTAATACGGGAATACTTTTCTGCATTCGCATTGCACGTTTAAATTACGTTAGGTGCCCACCTTCTAATACGGGAATATTTTTCCGCATTCGCATTGCACGTTTAATTTCGTTAGGCGCCCACCTTCTAATACGGGAATACTTTTCTGCATTTGCATTGCACGTTTAAATTCGTTAGGTGCCCACCTTCTAATACGGGAATACTTTTCTGCATTTGCATTGCACGTTTAAATTCCGTTAGGTGCCCACCTTCAAATACGGGAATACTTTTCCTGCATCGCATTGCACGTTTAATTTCTGTTAGGTGCCCGCCTTCAAATACGGGAATACTTTTCGCATCGCATTGCACGTTTAATTTACTGTTAGGTGCCCACCTTCAAATACGGGAATACTTTTATCGCATCGCATTGCACGTTTAATTTCGTTAGGTGCCCACCTTTAAATACGGGAATACTTTTCTGCATCGTATTGCACGTTTAATTTACGTTAGGTGCCCACCTTCAAATACGGGAATACTTTTCCGCATCGCATTGCACGTTTAAATTCTGTTAGGTGCCCACCTTCTAATACGGGAATACTTTTCTGCATCGCATTGCACGTTTAATTTCTGTTAGGCGCCCACCTTCAAATACGGGAATATTTTTTGCACATCATGGTTTATACAGTTAAAAGCCCACACTGGGGCAGAAAAAGAAAAAAAAGGGTAGTTTGTTGTTTTGTTTTGAGCAGGTTCAGCTCGAGATCAAGAAAAACAAGAAAATCAACAAAAAAGAGAGTCAACAAGAAAAACAAGAAAATCAACAAAAAAGAGAGTCAACAAGAAAAACAAGAAAATCAACAAAAAAAAAGAAAGAGAGTCAGCATCAAAGAAAATCAACAAAAAAGGAAGATTCTGCATCACCGGAAAGGGAAGAAGAGCAAAAGCTAGATTAGGAACAATTGTAATTGTAGGACCTTAGCTTAGAATAGCTTCTTCATTTTACATTTCCCCCCCCCCCTCGGTGTAATAAGGAGTAAGTCAGCAGGTCTCAACAGTGTCAATGCAACAGTGAGTCTGGTAGTTTTAAACTGCCAGACCTTCCCGAACTACACTGACCTGATTCCTGTTTAGCCCGGGATATGTAGGCAACCTCTAAAGCAGGGTGCGGTCACAAGGTTTTCAAAAATGCTTTCACGGAATATGCCGATGTGCAAAAATCTCTCATTACCTGCTCACTTGTCTTTGCACTGAAACTCTTCGTGTTCCCGAGCAAAGAGGGGCAGCTGTGAGCACATGATTTTTGCACCGAGCAAACAATTCCAAAATTAAAATAAAATGTTTTTGAGTGCAATTACTTGCTTTGTTTGGAATTAGTTATATTTTGTGTGTTTGAATAATTAAAAAAAAAAAAAAAACAAAAAAAATAGGCTAAGTAATTAATTTGTTAGTTTAGTTAATTAGAAAATTAGCAAAATAGTTTAAATAGGAGAAAATAAGGAAAAAATAGCAGAAAAATTGCAAAAAATACTAGAAAATTAGAGTAAGTAGGAAAATTAGGATTTATATTTTTCCATAAAAGAAAAAGAAAAAAAAACTATAAAAGAAAATACATAAAAATCATTAAAATTGGAAAAATACAAAAATGTATGGTTGGTATAATAAACTTGGGCCAATTGCAATCCAAGTCACTGGCCCAATGATTTGGCCCAAAGGAAACCCGGTCCAGGCCTCTAATGGACTTGATCTCAGCCGTCCAACCTCGTTGATCTAACGGCTGGGATATTTAGTTGAATTTAGGTTTTAATTAATTAAGATAGGAGTGATCTCAGCCGTCCATTCATATGATCTGACGGAAGAGGCTCTTAGCCTCATAAGCGATGATACGACGCCGTTTTAGTAACGCGCGTATGAGCCGTCGATCTCCATCAATTGGACGGTCGAGATTACCTGGGACGGTCGGCCTATAAAAGGGCCTTGTCTGAACGGCCGTCTCATTTTAGCCAAAATCCAAACCCTAAGAGACGGCCGCCTCTCCTCTCCTTTCTTCATCCTCGTTCTTCTTCACAGAAACCCTAGCCGGCCAATGGCGGCCACCACCCTCCACGGTGGTCGCCGGCTCTCCTTCATCCCTCCTCTCTTCTTCTCTCTTCTTCTTTACTCATAACACACCCAAAACCCTAAAAAACACCCTGTTCTTCAAAATCCCGGTCACCGGAATCCTCGCCGGTGACCACTAAAGTATGAACCACCGCATAAAACCAATGCCATTCGAATCGTCTTCACCTGATCTGTCCAACCATACCACTCTTCACCTTCAAATAAGCCTGGAACATCTCGAATATCCAAGAGAAGGTCGCCGGAAACCTAACTCCGGCGACTCCAAAACTTGAATCACCCAAGATCTTTCATTCACCATCCCTTGAACACCCCCTTGCAACCCAGAGTCATAAAGGCTTCATCTTTAAGCCTTAGAAGAAGAATCAGAAAAGAAAGAAAAGAAAAAGAAAAGGTCTGAAAAGAAGTAAAGGAAAAGAAACAAGGAGTCAGAGAGAGTTCGAGAGAGGGTGAGAAGAGTGAAGAGATAGGAAGCTCAGGGGACCGGCCCTGCGAGCTAAGTCCCTGACCCCTATCTGTTTTCTTATGCTTATTTTGCGTATTTTTTGATTTGTGTATTTGCATGCCTGTGAGTGTCTGTTTTATTTCTGTTCTTCATGTTAAGTTCTAGGGTTTTGCTTTGCTTCTTTGTTTTCATCTGTGTTTCTCTTGTCTCGAATATCTCAGAATGTTTTCTTTCTATCCTGTAGATTCTTAGTTTGTGCTTCACATGTTAGTCATAGGATTCTGATACTTGCTTCTCTTTTGTTTAACACTTTCGTCTATGATTATGTTTGGTTATGTTCTCATGGTTCTGTAGTTCTGAGTCGGCCCTTTGATATCTCTTCTACACATCTTATCTGTTTCTCGCATGTTGATATTAGGGTTCTATGTTTGCTTGCTTTCACTTGTTCATGCTTGCCTTCTCTGACTTTGTTTTTGTTCATCTTCTGTTTGTTTTTGATTCATATTCTTCTGTTCCACATCATGTCCTATTCATTTCTCTGCGACTATATCTATTTCTTCGAATCTGTCCATCTTCTAGGATCCTGTTATGTTAGGGTTCTCTATCTCTTTGTTTATCATTTGCTCTTCTCTTTCTATGTTAATCTCTCCTGTTTATCCCATGATAATTTGTTCTAGTTGCCTTGCATCTCTTCATCCTCATCTTTAGATTTAGGTTCATATTTGAGAAAGCTTTAGATTAATAGGTTTGAATGAGTTTCTTTTGGCATGTCTCATGTTTGGTTACAATGTTAAGATTAACAGATTAAGCCTCATATTTGATTTGGTTCTGTTTTATTTTTTCCCTTTTGTCTCAACCATGATTTTATCTCAGTTCTTTATGAGTTTCACTGTTCTCTTTTGGCATAAGTCAAAATTAGCCATTAGACTCTTCTATTTACTTAAGGATCACTACTTCAAATGCATGTCCTTGATCTTTCTCTTGTCACTTTTGCATGATCTTCTTTGCTTCTCCATATCTCTCTTGTTTCTCATTTTTCACTTTTCACATGTGTACATCAAGCTAGGGTTAGCACTTAAAAGTGAATTCTAATTACCCTGCTTAGGTTAATTGAACCATGTTGACTGTTTCATGAGAATCTATGCTTATATGTGTAATTGTGCCATGAACCTTAAAAGTTCTAAAGTTCTTCAAATGTCATATGACTTGAGCTAGGAGTGATTAGGTCGGAACTAACATGGATTCATACTTTATCACATGTAGTCTAATAATATGAGTTAATGGACTGAAATTCAACCTTATCAATTGTTTTCTCTGAGTTTGGGTTGATTAATCCATTTTATTTGATCATGTGTGTTTCTGTGTGCAGTACATGTTGGTAATGATTAAGTTTTTTGCTATCTCTTGTTGATTATGAATGTCTGATTAACTGGTCAGACCTTAGGAGAATTGGTTATAGCTGTTAGTGTTAGGTTCCGTGAAAATGGCTAGTTTTTAAATAGGTTAGAACTGAAATGAACAAGGTAGGCTATAAGTTAAATAATTGGCCTAAGAATGGTCAACCTTGCAAAGGGTTGACCAATTCTATAAGCCCTAACACACAGCTCACTGTTAAAAGTGGCTGGTTGTGCAAAAGGGGCTATGTCTGCAAATGCAGACTAGCCCAGGCTCTATATTGAGCCCTGAACAACAAAGTGGCCAAACCTGTAAAGGTTTTGGGCCCAGCTTGTTCAGTATATGGCTTTAATAGCCCAAGCTAAGTCTTAACCTGAGACTGGCTAGTTCTTAAATAGGTAAACATAATAATAAAGCAGGCTATGCCTGCAACTAGCTTTAAATTGAAATAATCTGGTCTTAATTGACTGGAATTAGATTAAAGTGGCTAAAATTGAAATAGTTTCTTAAAAAATAAATCTGGCCAGCCCTTAAATACTAATGCCAGGGCTGGCTATTAGTTAAATAAGTTCAAAACAAGCTGAAATCTGCCCTAGGTAGGATAGTAAATCAGCAGTGCCCTTAGGGGCACAATTGGGAATTAAAAAGGTGAAATAGTAAATAGTTAGAACTTAGGAGGGTAATTGAGACATTTATGCTCCTGATTTCTGCAATTTTGCAGAGGTTTAGGGGTATAATGGTCTCCTAAAAATGGGAAATCTGTAAAAATCTTAAACCCCTAGGGTCACACTAGTAAAAGGCCCTAAAAGGAATCTTTTAGAACCTTCCAGCACATGCTGGAAGGGTTTTTCATAACTGAAATGGGGCTAAAGTGTATAATTCATGATTTTAGGAGGGGGAGAGTGGGATTAATCCCATACTTCCTCCCCAAGTCTTCAGCCCTAAAAATAACTATAAATACCTCTTTAAAAGGGGCTGAAAGGGGGTTCGAAGCTTAAGCAATCTGAATATATATATATATATAGGCTGTTTTTATACAAAACTTGGAGAGATTAGAATTAGCAATACAACAGTAGGATTTTTTTCGGTTTTCTATCGAATTTCTCTGGGTTATCTGCTTTGGATTACTGCTCGTTTGCTGTTGCTGTGTTGCTGTGTTGTTCTACACATTTGGATCTTCACTCTACTGTTGCATTCATTGTTCAAGTCTTGCTGTTACTATCTGCTTAGTCCCCCTAGAACTCATTGGTTTCTTTGCTGATTCAGGTACATTTTCTGTCCAAGTGAAGTTGTATTGATGCTTTTTGATGAAAAAATGAAGACTCCAGTTTAACTTATGATATTTTGTGATTTAGATTTGTAATTCATTCATTATAGTCTTCTGTAGTAGCTGAAGAACAAAACCAAACAAAAAAAACAATGTAATAGCTAGTATATGATGGTAGTAATGTAGTAGTAGTATGTCACTTAGCTTAATTAGGTAAGAACCTTAAAATATAAGTTAATATATCATAATCATTGGCCGTTCTTCATAAATGCCTCATGAATCGGAATCACTTAGGTAACAACTCTGTATTTTAACGCAGACAAGTCTCGAAGTAAAAATAACATAACAGGGAATCATTTATAACTGGGATAGTAGCGTTATAACGAGCTAAGTCTTGGGTAAAATCAGTTGTTTAATCATGCTTAAACCTTTGAATCACTTAGTCATAGATACGTGTGTAGTCATTGCTTGTATATAATTAGTTTGTTTTGCGGATTTAGGCTCAGATCTGATTAAATCTGAAAAGGATAATAATTAGACATTGGAGCAGTTCAATTAGGATGAAAGGGTGGTGATGAGAGGTATAGCTTGCAATAAGACTGGCAATATAGTAAACATATGCGCTTGATCACTCAATTTCTCTTTTGACACTATAAGTAATCAATTGAATAGCCTTCTTTTAACTTGACTTCCTAGGCAAAGTGGGCTGTGTCCCAGAATGATCCTCAGCAAATAATTAGATATTAGTTTGAATTTTAGCCATGAGCATATAGTGATAGCAATTGTTTGAGTTTTCATGAATTATTTTTGTACACTGATTTCTTTTGTTAATAAATAAAAGTGGTTTGATTTCATATAAATTTTGAGTACTTGTTTCCCTATGCATTCTGAATCATACTTCTGTTATTACAATTTGGTTTGGGCCCTATGTGTAACGTGGGCCTGAACTATTATACGAAACAGATAGGCCCATTGATTGATAACCAGAAGGCCGCCTGGTCTTTAAGGCCTGGACTGGCCCATTATTGATCCAGTCAAGCAAAAGAAGACCAGGCCCAATAAATAATATGAATTCGACGGGCCTGGATTATTATAGTATTAGCAATACGAATGAGGTAAAAACAATGTATAGTAAATGTAGTTAAATAAAATAGGACCGGACTTTAATAAATTGAATTGGGACGAGCCTCGCCCGAATAACACCGGGGCCCCCTATTTAGTAATAAGATAATAAAGTAGATTCGGGAAAGCTAATAGCAAATTCCATAGCTTCTCCCAAAATATTTAAAAGCCGATAGACGTTATTTTAGGGCACGGTTTTAATGTACCTTCCTATGAACGAGTGTGCACTTGGTGCGACTCAAATCCAAATCTCGGTAAAGCTGAAATACACCAAAAGTCATAGGCGTACTGGTTGCGGTATGACTCGAGGCGTGTTTCCGCGATGTCGCAAATTCCTAAAAAATAATATTTAACGTAAAAGCACATTATGTTGTTAAAATATATAATTAAGTCAAACAAAAGCCAAGAATGACAGTGGAGCGACCGTGCTAAAACCACGGAATCCGGGAGTGCCTAACACCTTCTCCCGGGTTAACAGAGTTCCTTATCCGGATCTCTGCTTCGCAGACATCTATAAGAGTCAAAATTCCTCGGATTCGGGATTAACCGGTGACTTGGGACACCATTGTCATTCCCAAGTGGCGACTCTGATTAATCTCTAATAAAATCCCGAACCGATTGTCCTTCAATTGGAAAAACTCCTTCCTTTACGTTATTTTATCCGTTTCGGGTAATTGAGCGTCGGGGTTGTCACGACCCCAAATCCGGTCGTGATGGCGCCCAGCGCATTGCTAAGCCAGCCTAACCAATCAATATCAACAACGGAGCTAGAAGCTCTCTTTAACCCATTTACGCATTTCAAAATATGAAACAATAGTAATACGTATACCAACAACGGGGAAACCAAGTCCCAAAATATACTAACTCCCGTAGACCGAAGGGTCAAGAGTCATGAGCCTCTACTGAACATAAGTATATAAAGGTTTACAAGATGCCAAGTGCGGAAAGAAAAGTCAATACAAAATCAAGAGACAGTGAGAAGGAATATCGGGTCCTGCGGACTCTGCAGTGTAAGGCCCCGTAAAATTTTTGTGCATAAAACCTAGTAGCTGTGGTGTCTTGGTCCGAATAATGTGTTAGGAATGCGTAGAATTCTTCGCGGCGAGCTTGCTCGCCGCGGTTCGGACCCTTGGTAATGATTTAAGTTTCAAAAATGTAAGGAATCAATATTCACTGTACCTGTACCAACAAATACCAATAAATAGCATAACAACTAGCAGATGTAGCTAAATGCAATGCAATGCATGATATGACCGCTACGGCGCGTAGCCCGACTCCAATTTTGGGTACCCGTGCTCACTGTGGGGGTTCAGACTCGGAGGGGCTCCTACAGCCCAAGCACATCTCATAGAGATATTCCTGTGACGTGCAGTCCAGATCCAACATATATCTCGCTGCGGCGTGCAGCCCGATCCACTACTAGTCAGCTAATATGCAGATACAGCCTCGCGAGGCTCAAAAGTAGTTTTTGAAAACTCTTTTTATCATTTTTCAGTTGGAAAACGGTAATATCAAGTTCCAGAGATTGGAAATTAGCATAATAACCAAAAATAGCTGCGGACTAGTAGTAAACTAGCATGTCTATGTGATAAGACAATGATAACGATCCTCGCGGGATCCAATAAGTGGCTCACGGCCCACATGTATACTCAACCGCCCAAGAAGGGGGTTCCTCGGCTCAAGAGTGGCCATTATCACAATATATATATACATATATGCAACCATCCGAGAAGGAGGTTCGACGGCTCTAGAATAGCCAATAATACAATATCAACGGGTTGGACTAATATGTAGTCTCCAGTTCATGATCGACCCCGCACTCTCAAGAGTGTGCGTGTCTCGCCGCTATACAGCGTCACAAAGTGGTATACCGGGGTTTCGAACCCGCTGGTCATCACCCACATCTATTACTCACCTCTAGCTGGTCGAAGCCTTAATCCGCCTTGCGCTCGCCTCGCAATTCAATCACCTTGAATGCCGAATCTGCTCAAAATCAATGAGAATACATCAATATGGGCTAATTAAACACAACCCATTCGAAATAACTCAATTTACATCAAAATTCCCAAAGTTGTCAAAACCCGAGCCCCGGGCCCACATTCCGAAAATTTACAAAATTCACATTTCTGGAACCCTCGTCTCGCCACGAGTCCATACATATAAAATTTACCAAAATCGGACTCCGTTTGCCCACTCAAATCGGTGTTTTTCTTCAATTTAGGCTTAGGGCTCAAACCCACATTTAATCTCCCATTTACAGAGCATTAACCAAGGATTTCATGTTAAAATGATGTAATTAAGCCACAAAACTTACCTCCAACGAAACCCCGATGATTTCCCGGCAATCTCCCGTCAATTTCTCCTCTTGGAACTCAAAAATGGAGTTTTGGGTTAATGAACCCGTATGTGAAATGTTCTGTAATTAAACTCACTGCCAGAGCAATTTACTCTACGCGTTCGCGATGGTCTCCACGCGTTCGCGGTGCTTGGCTTCCAGTTACTCTACGCGAACGCGACAAATTCCCACGCGAACGCGTGGCCTCGCCAACTCCTCCTTCGCGATCGCGGCCTAGACCCACGCGAACGCGATGCGTTCCAACACTCTCATACGCGAACGCGACCTTTACCCACGCGTTCGCGATGCTTCCCAACCTTTCCAATACGCGAACGCGTTACCTCCCTCGCGAACGCGATGACCATTTTCCCTCAGCCTACGCGAACGCGGGCCTAGCCCTCGCGAACGCGAAGGCTTAACTGGTGCCCAGTGGTCTGCAATTTACAGCAGACCATTCCTTGTTCCAAAGTGCCGGATGATAGTCCGGATTCACCGCGAGGCCCCCGGGACCCCAACGAAAACCACCAACAAGCCCCAAAACACGATACGGACTTGTTCCAATCATAAAAACATCATCCTAGACATCTAAATCACCAATTACACACGGATTCAAGCCTAAGTTTCTTCAAAACTTTCAAAACTAACATTCAATCCAAAACCCGGTCAAACGATGTCCGAATGACCTGAAAATTTGCAGACATATCCAAAATCACATAACGAAGCTACAGAAATTGTCGGAATTCCATTCCGACCCCGGATCAAAATATCACCTACCATCCGGTTTTCGCCAAAATTCAACATTCGCCAATTCAAGCTTAAAACTACACCGGACCTCCGAATTCAATTCCGATTGTTCTCCTAAGTCATAATTAATCCCCCGGAACTAGTCGAATCATCGGAATCCGGTTCCGAGCACTCTAACTCAATAGTCAACTCTTGGTTGACTTTTCATATTCAAGCTTTCTTTAAACATGCTATTTGTTTCATTTTTAATCCAAATCACTCCTAACTCACCCGATATACTCTAATACTGTTTTAAAAGCATAATATATGTAAATGCAAGGTAACGGGGTGGTAATTCCCGTAACGACGGGCCGGGTCGTCACATTCTCCCCAACTTAAACAAACGCTCGTCCTCGAGCGGACTCAGAGTTGTACCAGAAGCAACCCAATAGCTGAATGACCTTACATAGCATATATTCGGGCGATCATACGTCACCCTATCTCACGCAAGTCCGAAAACACCATATAATCAAAATTTCACAGCCCATCTGAACCATAAATCACATTGTACTTTCTGAAATCATATAACAATTGCTAATCCCATTCCTGTACTCAGGATACACTAGAATCCACTGCAATAAGCCATACTCACCACTCCGGGTGAGATCATATGATGTATCGACAACCCAATCACTCGAGACGATAGTCTCTAATCACAACAACTGGCCACAATAACCAAATACTAGCTGAAAACCTCTTTCATTAGATAGAGTCTTATTCCAACACCTCCGTATCCTGCCCACGGCAGCTGAAGCACGCGATATACCGAACCCATCTCTCAGGTTAACCATTCGTGAATCTATTTCCCTTTTTAAAACTCATACCACGATAGGTTTCGGAGCCAAACCTCGATTTTTACCTTTCTAACAAGCTAAGATCCAATATGCTCGTATTCATTAATGACTCCAACGGTCATTTCGATCATAACACACCACATTGGTGACATGACATCTCAACCACCGGCCTAAGCCGTGACGAGCACAACATAGGCTCCAATAGAAATGTATGCACACACTCGAATCATGACAGCTCAATTCATGACAACTGTCTCGAGCAAATAGAGCTGCAATTCAATTCCTCTGTGCCATCATAACATAGAACTGAGATCGCGTCTCACATTATAGAAATAGAGTACCTGAATCCTTCTCGAGAGGTCATAACATCACGTGGCCTTGCCAAGACTCGTGATTTTATCCCAACATTATAACTCATGAAGCACCTCAAGCCACTAAGCTCAAACGGTTAGCCACGCACATATCTAGGTCTTGAACCCAAGCAATCAACCTCACCCACGGTGAAACAATTAACGTATGCTATTAAATCCTGAAAGGACACAACCGATGTGCCATTCGCCCAGCGATACTCAAAACGGACTTCTCCTCAGAAGCGAGGAAGTATTGTATACCAGGTAGCATATAACTAACTATATTTTCACAATCTTCTGTTGCGGCGTGCAACCCGCCCCAACGACATACCCGTGGCGGCGTGCCACCCGATCCAGATACCATACCTGTGGCGGCGTGCCACCCGATCCAAGTAACCCTCGTCAAATGAATACGCGTCGAGTCAAGTTGCTCATCATAATAAACATATATAGCCTCAAGTTTGGCCACGTGAAACGCATCTGACAACGTTTCTCAATACTGGAACTGAATCAATGGTAGATATCTCTACACTAACATCCGCCACTAAGGTCCAACTGACAAAGCAATGCCTACCAGCCGTCCGCTGGTCCTGGGTACAACTGCTCTGTTGGAGCATACTCTGATGTTCTCTGCTACGCAATTTGTTCCATTTTCCGACATAGCCCATATCACATTAGTCTAGACGACCTGGCTTATGTCAACCAGTCTGAAATAAGGTATCATAACCCAAATTCATCATATCAAGCTAAGAGCTAAACGGTGCTAATACACACGATATACAACCACTGCATAGGCGGATTACGAGAACTTCCAGACTCTAACACATGTATTACATATGGATCACTATGCATGATCCCACACTCCACCGTACGATTACATAACACACATCAAGCATCTATTCATACCTCGAAAGCCATTCGAAAATTTCACTATGCCATCAACGACTCAATTATTACAGTCGATCCCACAAGAGAATACCACCATACCACTGGATATCATCAGTTTACATTACCTTGTCCTTTTTGGATCATATTCCCTGCCAAGTTAATAGAATAGCAGTACCGTTTTCTTAAATCATCAGAAAGATCGATTCTTAAATCACATGCAGCTGTCCGCGCTGCTCAATAATTTTATTGACTTCCCATATATTATGAACTGATCTCAAAACCTGGAATATACCATTATCAACTTTCCATAACACATCGCGTATACCATACTAAGATAACATGGAAATTCTTATCCCTTTCCTACGCCGCAAACATCGACGCAATCAACTAGTCAAGGACTTTTATGATCTCATATAGAGAAAACTCATTACACATTCCAAGCTTTGCATACCGATAGGAATATACTCATCTTCAAACCATGATAAAACACATCACAAACTATTTCTTCCCAATCACATTGCATAAGTTAAACTGCCAGGACTGAGTCCTTATACACATATTATACCCATATCGGGTTACACGACTGCCAACACTCAAAAGCTTTATTGCACAATATCTGCAAGACTCATTACTTCAACCACATACCAGGAATTAGTCGTATTCTTTATCATACCGCTTCGGTTTATTAACAAGTTGTTCCATTTACCCAGTTTCCTTTCTGATTCATCTTTGATTTAATATTAGCCACTATTGTAGCACCATAACACATGAACTCATTCCACACGAGACTCGTACATAAGACCACACGGTCTGAGACATATAGGCCACTGAATACTCTCTCAATATTTCCCGGAAGGATCACATCCTACAATACTTTATTTTGAAGAACCTCTTGCGATTTGAATTCATTATCATTACCTTCCAATACGGATTACATAGAATCCCATCATTCACATAATATAACACAAGTACCGATCTCTTCTAACGAAACCACCATCTTTAGCCACATGCACAATTTTGAGACACTTGACTGTTACAAGTAAAATCTTGAACACCGTAAACAATTCTCGGGCGTCAGTCATCCTTATTCAGTTGTAATTCAACTGTCTTATTGAACAGAACCACTCGTGCCTTATTAGAACTCTGACACTGCAGATCATGATTACATACGGATACTATTAGCTATCACTCTTTTCTATACACCAAGCATTCCTTACCAACCTCGGTTCAAAATACCCTAGTATTTCTTCACATCTACGAAGCACCATAACCTTTATCAGAATTTTCCCAACATACTTAGAGACAGAATCAACATAGCACACAATAGTGCAATCGGTTAATCAATAGCAACCTCCCCAACTTAGCTCGAAGCCATTCATCAAAGCACTTTCAACCACTCATATCAGTATTACTCAAGTGATGCCGAAATGTTAGTATGATATTAAACTCAAGTCATTTACAAGCTTTGGCGGAGATTCGAATCATCAGAAATATTAACTCTTTTGCAATTCTTGCATTCATTCACACACAACAGTTACGCCCCCTCTTTAGGTGACAAAATATTTTCTAAGTCCCGAATTTTCCAAAAATTTCGGCAGAGTTTCCTTTGTAAATTGGCCTATCCACCTGCCAGAGAATCACCAAACCATCCTAGCTATACTTCCACAACTCAACAAGATATCACAATGTATTTCAACAACATTAAATCTCAATACTGCACGAATTATATCATCACAATTTATACTTGAACCTGCGATGTATCTGCTCAAATCATAACATATATCGAATACCATTCAATTACACATGAGAATCAACCCACCTACCTCGCCTCAATTTAGCATTTCAGCACAATACCTTCCACCAGGATACACATAGCATAATCATTTTAGTCTTCCTGAGTTTAAACTTGTTCCACTACACATAAGGCACTTTACCTTCCAATTAAGAGATATGGTAAATATTCACCACGCCCATAGGTCGGAGCTACACAACAGATTAGGTAAGAGTCGAACAATTAACAACTCATCCATTAGTAAGCCTCCTTAATACACTACAGATCGGCACAAGGCCCCAAACATGGCTACTAGCTCAAGTACATAAATATAAGCCCGGTCTCAGTCATTTTACACAGTAATAATCAATCGGGAAGGATCAAGTCCAAATCCCCAGTCATAATACCACCACACTCGTCATATGACGCGTGTTCCATCTCAGGACAGCACTGTATA
The DNA here is from genome assembly GCA_032618575.1 of Nicotiana noctiflora. Classification (NCBI taxonomy): domain Eukaryota; kingdom Viridiplantae; phylum Streptophyta; class Magnoliopsida; order Solanales; family Solanaceae; genus Nicotiana; species Nicotiana noctiflora. Next base: position 30,550 of record JASVEL010011195.1, read on the forward strand.
GTGCAAATACGGGGTTTCAAACCCTCAATACATTATCTATTGCCACCACTCACAAAATCAGCACCTCAATGCTCAAGTCATAAACAAGGTCCAGCCTCAAGTCATCCTGACTGGCCCAACATGAACTTACCGAGATTATATCTCGCCCCTCGTTCGAGGAAATCATAAGCCATAAGGCAATTACATTACTGAGCGCTCGATGCGTACACAGACGTGTGGAAGGAATTTCAAAAATTATCTCTCAAGCTGAATCAAGTGCGCACGATAAGAATTCCAAGAAATGTGAAGTGTTTCCTAAAGGTTCGCGGCCTCCCGAGGATAAGTACAGGCGTCCCCGTACCGATCCACAAGACTCTACTAACCGGCTCAAGACTCATGAGGCCTAGTAAACCTAGGCTCTGATACCAACTTGTCACGACCCCAAATCCGGTCGTGATGGCGCCCAGCGCATTGCTAAGCCAGCCTAAGCAATCAATATCAACAACGGAGCTAGAAGCTCTCTTTAACCCATTTACGCATTTCAAAATATGAAACAATAGTAATACGTATACCAACGACGGGGAAACCAAGTCCCAAAATATACTAACTCCCATAGACCGAAGGGTCAAGAGTCATGAGCCTCTACTGAACATAAGTATATAAAGGTTTACAAGATGCCAAGTGCGGAAAGAAAAGTCAATACAAAATCAAGAGACGGTGAGAAGGAATATCGGGTCCTGCGGACTGCGGCTACCTCGAATATCCACGAATGTCGCCTCGCACGGCTACTGGATCACTGCTCGAGAGGTACTGGATGCGCACACAAGGTGCGGGGAGTAAAATGAGTACGCCGGACTCGGTGGTAATAAACTAGGGTAAGACGGCGCGGATAAGAAATCCGCGATAAAGCACTATGTAAGGCTATAATCGGCTACCCTGTCATAGAGAATCAATATTCACTGTACCTGTACCGACAAATACCAATAAATAGCATAACGGCTAGCGCAGATGTAGCTAAATGCAATGCAATGCATGATATGACCGCTACGGCGCGTGGCCCGACTCCAATTTTGGGTACTCGTGCTCACTGTGGGGGTTCGGACTCGGAGGGGCTCCTACAACCCAAGCACGTCTCATAGAGATATCCCGCGGCGCGCGGTCCGATCCAACATATACCTCGGCTGCGGCGTGCGGCCCGATCCACTACTAGTCGGCTAATATGCGGATACGAGCCTCGCGAGCTCAAAAGTAGTTTTTGAAAACTCTTTTATCATTTTTCGGTTGGAAAACAGTAATATCAAGTTCCAGAGAGATTGGAATTAGCATAATAACAAAAATGGCTGCGGACTAGTAGTAAACTAGCATGTCTATGTGATAAGACAATGATAACGATCCTCGCGGGATCCAATAAGTGGCTCACGGCCCACATGTATACTCAACCGCCCAAGAAGGGGGTTCCTCGGCTCAAGAGTGGCCATTATCACAATATATATATATATATATATGCAACCATCCGAGAAGGAGGTTCGACGGCTCTAGAATAGCCAATAATACAATATCGACAGGTTGGACTAATATGTAGTCTCCAGTTCATGATCGACCCCGCACTCTCAAGAGTGTGCGTGTCTCGCCGCTATACAGCGTCACAAAGTGGTATACCGGGGTTTCCAACCCTCAGTACATTATTTACTACCACCACTCACCTCGATCCGATAGAAGTCTTAATCCGCCTTGCGCTCGCCTCGCAATTCAATCACCTTGAATGCCGAATCTGCTCAAAATCAATGAGAATACATCAATATAGGCTAATTAAACACAACCCATTCGAAATAACTCAATTTACATCAAAATTCCCAAAGTTGTCAAAACCCGAGCCCCGGGCCCACATTCCGAAAATTTACAAAATTTACATTTCTGGAACCCTCGTCTCGCCACGAGTCCATAGATATAAAATTTACCAAAATCGGACTCCGTTTGCCCACTCAAATCGGTGTTTTTCTTCAATTTAGGCTTAGGGCTCAAACCCACATTTAATCTCCCATTTACAGAGAACATTAACCAAGGATTTCATGTTAAAATGATGTAATTAAGCCACAAAACTTACCTCCAACGAAACCCCGATGATTTCCCGGCAATCTCCCGTCAATTTCTCCTCTTGGAACTCAAAAATGGAGTTTTGGGTTAATGAACCCGTATGTGAAATGTTCTGTAATTAAACTCACTGCCAGAGCAATTTACTCTACGCGTTCGCGATGGTCTCCACGCGTTCGCGGTGCTTGGCTTCCAGTTACTCTACGCGAACGCGACAAATTCCCACGCGAACGCGTGGCCTCGCCAACTCCTCCTTCGCGATCGCGGCCTAGACCCACGCGAACGCGATGCGTTCCAACACTCTCATACGCGAACGCGACCTTTACCCACGCGTTCGCGATGCTTCCCAACCTTTCCAATACGCGAACGCGTTACCTCCCTCGCGAACGCGATGACCATTTTCCCTCAGCCTACGCGAATGCGGGCCTAGCCCTCGCGAACGCGAAGGCTTAACTGGTGCCCAGTGGTCTGCAATTTACAGCAGACCATTCCTTGTTCCAAAGTGCCGGATGATAGTCCGGATTCACCGCGAGGCCCCCGGGACCCCAACGAAAACCACCAACAAGCCCCAAAACACGATACGGACTTGTTCCAATCATAAAAACATCATCCTAGACATCTAAATCACCAATTACACACGGATTCAAGCCTAAGTTTCTTCAAAACTTTCAAAACTAACATTCAATCCAAAACCCGATCAAACGATGTCCGAATGACCTGAAAATTTGCGGACATATCCAAAATCACATAACGAAGCTACAGAAATTGTCGGAATTCCATTCCGACCCCCGGATCAAAATATCACCTACCATCCGGTTTTCGCCAAAATTTAACATTCGCCAATTCAAGCTTAAAACTACACCGGACCTCCGAATTCAATTCCGATTGTTCTCCTAAGTCATAAATGATCCCCCGGAACTAGTCGAATCATCGGAATCCGGTTCAGAGCACTCTAACTCAATAGTCAACTCTTGGTTGACTTTTCATATTCAAGCTTTCTTTAAACATGCTATTTGTTTCATTTTTAATCCAAATCACTCCTAACTCACCCGATATACTCTAATACTGTTTTAAAAGCATAATATATGTAAATGCAAGGTAACGGGGTGGTAATTCCCGTAACGACGGGCCGGGTCGTCACAGGGGTATACCCTACAAGTGTATTTATACGCTTTTAAGTTGTTGGGGTAGTAAAAAGGGAGGTGTGACAGGTAGGAATACTAAACCACCCATTTGGCTCAAAGACTACATTAGGCCTCAGGGAAGTACAAATTCTGCCAGTAATTGTCTATATCCAATTACTGATGTTATACAGTATGATGGACTTTCAGCTAAGTATCAGGCATATGTTGCTAAGGTCTCTTCAAATACTGAGCCTACATCTTTTTATGAAGCTATTAAAGATAGGAGATGGATTGAAGCTATGAAGGCAGAGATTCAAGCTTTAGAAGACAATCATACATGGGAGGTTGTAACACTGCCTTATGGAAAGAAGGCAATTGGTTGTAAATGGGTTTATAAAATCAAATATACAGCTTCAGGTGATATAGAAAGATTCAAGGCTCGTTTCAGTGGCAAAAGGATACAATCAAAAGGAAGGGTTGGACTATCAAGAGACTTTTTCACCTGTAGTGAAAATGGTCACAGTAAGATCTGTGATTGCTATTGCAGCTGGAAGAGGTTGGGTTTTACATCAAATGGATGTATACAATGCATTCTTGCAAGGAGATTTGAAAGAGGAAGTTTATATGGAGTTGCCTCAGGGATTCTCACATTCAACAGAAAAGACACAAGTTTGCAGATTACATAAGTCCCTTTATGGACTTAAACAAGCTTCTCGTCAATGGAACATTAAGCTAACTACTGCTCTTATTCAATATGGTTTCAAACAAAGTCATCTTGACTATTCTTTGTTCGCTAAACAAATGAATGGAAAGATAGTTATCATCCTAGTGTATGTGGATGATTTACTTATCACTGGAGATGATGATATGCCTATATCAGAAACTAAAGATGTCCTACATCAGAATTTCAAGATCAAAGATTTGGGAGAACTCAAGTATTTTTTGGGTATTGAATTTGCAAGAAGTAAAGAGGGAATCTTATTGCATCAGAGGAAGTATTCTCTTGAACTCATCTCAGATGTTGGCTTAGCAGGATCAAAACCAGTAGGAGCACCAGTTGAAGTGAATCAGAAGTTGACTACAACTGAGTTTGATCATCATTTTAATGTCACGGATGATATTTTACTTGCTGATCCTGCATCTTATCAAAGATTGATTGGAAGGTTGCTTTATCTCACTATTACAAGGCCAGACTTCTCATTTGCTGTTCAATGCTTAAGTCAGTTTATGCATGCTCCTAAGACATCTCATCTAGAGGCTGCTTTACGAGTAATAAGATATTTGAAAAGGAATCCTGGTCTTGGTATTCTTATGTCATCCACAGGTTCTACAAAATTGCAGGCTTATTGTGATTGCTGACTGAGCTTCATGTCCAAACACAAGAAAGTTTGTGACTGGATATATGGTTACACTGGGTGATTCTTTGATATCATGGAAATCTAAGAAGCAAAACACTATATCGCGTAGTTCAGCTGAATCAGAATATAGAAGTTTAGCTTCCACTGTAGAAGAAATTGTTTGGCTAGTTGGTTTGTTCAAAGAGTTAGGTGTGTCTGTTACATTGCCTATTCCAGTACACTGTGACAGCAAATCTGCAATACAGATTGCTGCAAATCCAGTTTTCCATGAACGCACCAAGCATATAGACATTGATTGCCATTTCATTCGAGAAAAGATACAACAAGGTTTGGTTGAAGCTGTGTATCTACCTTCTATTGAACAACCAGCGGATATTTTGACAAAGGGTCTAAGTAGCCATCAACATGACTATCTTTTGTCCAAGCTAAGACTAAAGAACATCTTCTTTAGACCTAGCTTGAGGGGGGGTATTGAGGAATGTACATATTGTGGTTAAATTATAAGCTTTAGTTAGTTAATTAGTAACTATAGTTAGTTCATAGTTAGTTAGAAGTTAATTGTGGTTAGTAGTATAAATAAGTAACTAATTTTTCTTTTTGTTTAGCTCTTGTAATGAACGAAAATGAGCTAGAAGTAACTGCCAAGCTCCGGCTTCTTTCTCCTTCTTCTTTTCTTCAATTTTCTTCTTGCATGTTGTTTCTCTACTGATATATGACTGAAATTCATCAAATTTAACAGCAGTACTATAAGCACATACCAATCTTTCTGCAAAGAGAATGGGTAGATTAGTATCCGTATTTGACAGTATAGGTGAACGTACTCGGGAAGAAAAAATAATCTTTACATAATCTAAGTGTATCAATTGATTCCACAACAAACAAAATTACCACTGCAAATATGGCAATTGGCATGAAACGAATAGCCTTGGGTGTAAGTCTTCATGCAACAAAATATGAATTTATAAGGATAACCATAAGACGTCATTAACTTACAAATTTAAATTTTTTAAAAGAAGTTGAAGAGTATGACTTATGGGAGGTGAATTTTTCCAAAGAAGATAATTGAAAAATGAGAGTAAAAGCAAAAACATGAGAAAATAAATAAATACCTTTGATGGCTTATAAGATATTAAGATGTGCCATGCCACCAACCCTCATAGCTAATCCGCTAATTCATTGCTAATATCGCCATAAGTATGATAAATATGTGACTGAATATCCTCTAAAAATGTTCTTATACACCCACTTTGCCCACTTGGAAAGTTCACAAAAGAAAGAAAATTTTAAAACGTGCAATCACAATTAGGAGAAGAAAATGAAGATTAGTCATCAAAGAAATAGTAGATAATGCATATCTATCATAAGCCAAATCTAGTACCTGGACAATAATAAAAATTACCAATATCAGTTCTAAATATTTATTTTAGAAAAATATATTCAAAGAAGCGAATAGTGAAAACCAAGAAATAAAATACAGAAAATAAAAAATGTATAACACTCAAAGATTTGTCATCAACAATTTACTCAATCGTTGTAAAATAGTGTCTTGTATGTATTGTGTAGACCTACACATTCTCGGAAGCAAAGAAACAAATTAAGAATTTTTAATAGTGAAGCGTTTTTTGGAAAATAAAAGGTCGTCAAAACGGTTGGTTAATAAAGTCGCCTCCATGAATGCATTTGCACAATTTTCTACCTTTTTAAAATATTTAAAATAACAAATAAGGGAAAAAATAGGAAAAGGATAAATGATATTCCTAGTCTATGAGAAAGCCACATCACCTTTCTTTGTGCCATGCTTTATATTAATATATAGATTTTTTACTCTTGATTATTTATTTTTCTCGACGCGGAAATTTATTGTTACAATGGTCTAAAAGGTACATATAAGTTGCACAAAAAATAAAAAGAGAGTTTTTTACTAAACCGTGCCCCAAAAAATGGTCAAACAACGAGAATTTCTCGAAGCTATGTGGATTGAGATCTTTACACTGCGACAAATATATACCTCTTAATTTGTCTCGTTTTGTATTTGATAATATTGAGTTATACAAAATAAATCTTAGCATTTCTAGTTATTGGTAAGCACTTTGTGACATATTATAATTTAGAAATTCAAATAACATTAGTATTTTATCATAAGTTGATCTAAAAGTGAATGTCAAAATTGTTTGACCAAAAATATAAACTTTCAGTTAAAATATTTTATTTTATATAATGAGCGGGATTAAACCTAATTTATGATAATATTTCTAAATTTAGAACTTGACAATATGGATAATGTAAGATAAAGTTGGTGGGAAACCAAAGATAATGCACATTTAATATTCGAAAAGATGCCAGCAGTAATGGAAGGATATCAAGCAATAAATAGCAATAAATGACTTTAATGTAAATAGAGGGAACGATACACCCAAAATGAATGAGCTGTGAATGACAGATAAATCTTCAAATCTTAATACTATTCTCAGACCCGATGGTGATATATTGCAAAAGGTAAAGTTTGTATCTTTGCTAGAGAGAAAGATTCCTCTTCTGAAAAGTGTTCGTATCAAGTCAATGTTACACGCCCTACACTATCTTTTCTCTTTCTATTTATTTGAGACATGACAAACCCTAATAGTACAAGAACAAAGAATATTCAATGGAATATTCTCTTTAATATCTTATCACAAAAACTAGTTGTTACTGTTCTGCCCTTAGTACTCGACCTAGACCGTTGTTGACAACCCAACCACGAATCCCACTACTTCTTGGTCGACCTCGACCGAACCTTTTTCCTTAATGTCGCTTTATACTAAATTCCCTTAAGGCAGATTTTTGCCTATAAAAAAACATGTTTAGAATATACTAAATTTAATATTTACCAAGCATATTCATTAATGACGGCATTTCAGAATTAATGTATATTTCTTATTTTTTAAGTAAAATATGTGTTGGAGTTACATAAATAGAAGTCATAGTTTTGTTTATTTATTGGATTGGGTTTTGTAATTGTAAGAGGCCCACTTATTTAGTGAGGCCCATTTTTGCACTTTAAGTTATTAAAGCCCAATTGGGTTATATTAGTATGATAGATTAGTTAGGAAGACTTTGAATGGTTAATCAATAAGAAACCGACTTTCATTTCTTCTCCTCTGTCTTCTACCTCAATTTCTCAGCTTAATTTTTCGATTGATTCATGGAAATTATTGTTTTCACATGGTATCCGAGCAGAGATTCCGTATCTACTCATCACTAGCTTCCTCGCGATGTTACCCTCAACTATTCTTATGAATTTTTTTGTTTCCTTTCGGATTTTATCCATTCTTCTTCCGCAGTCGATGATTTTTTAGAAATCTCTATTACATGAGATTCGTCGAGTTGGCATGCAAGTAAATCGATTTTGAAGGATTGGTTTATTGCTCAGTTGATATGGTTTGATTCTTCAAGTTCGGTAATTTTTTCTTAGATTCTGTTTGAGGAAAAGATTTATTACTGCATGTGTTAGTTACTGCAATTTACAAGCTTTCTCATTGAATTTCAAAATGGATAATGTTGTTGATGATTCTGCTCCTACTAATTTCATACATGATCCTTCGAGTCCTTTGTTTCTCATGTCTTCTGATGTTTCGGGGATTTCTTTGGTCAGTAACCCCTTTTCTGGGACTGGTTTTGGAGGATGGAGACGAAATATGATTGTATCCCTATCTGCTAGAAATAAAATAGGGTTTATTGATGGAAGAGTTCTTAAACCTCCAGAAAATTCTCCCCAATTTAGGCAGTGGGATAGGTATGACAATATGGTCATATCTTAGCTCACCAATTCACTTACACCAGAGATAGCTGAGAGTGTTCATTATTCTGACACTGCTCAAAGTATTTGGAATCAACTTAATAAGAGGTATGGTACTGTGAATGGTACCAAGGTCTTTGAGATAAAGCAGGAATTAGCATCTACTAGTCAAGGTCTTTGGATATAGCATCCTACTTCAACAAATTGAAGAGATTGTGGGATGAGTTGAGCTTCATACGTGCATTTTATGGTAGCACTTGCACATGTGCTGCAAAATCTGAGCTCCAAAGAGAAGATGATGAAAACAAGCTGCATCAATTTCTCATGGGACTTAGTGAGACTTATGTTGGGGTCAGGAGCAATATGCTTATGATGCAGCCTCCTCCATCTTTGGACACTGCTTATAACATTTTGCTTCAAGATGAGAGACAAAGACAAGTTTCCTCACCATCCCAATTCCGCAATGATTCAGCTTCTTTCAATGCTCACCTCACCAACAAATTCCCAGGAACACCTGCCTCTCCTAAACAGTTCAATCAGAGAATCAATTTTGATTTAAATAAGTCAAGTATAGTGTGTAGATATTGCAAGAAACCTAGACATTCAGTTGACAAATGTTATAAGCTTCATGGTTTTCCACAAGGTTTCAAATTTACAAAGGGCAGGAAGACTGTAGCAAATGTTGAAGTACAGGGGTATCCAAACTCTGTTGGTTCTCAGAACAATGTTGAGAGTGCTCAGGGAACATCTGAATCAGAATCTTTGATTCCTGGATTGACCAAAGAACAGTATTCACAACTTATGTTGTTGCTTCAACAGACACAAATTTCAGAAGTACATCCTCAATCTAGCCTTATGGCATCTGCCAACTTTGCTGGTAATTTCTCTTCACCAAGTTGTTTAAAGAATGTATCTTATGGTGCTTGCATGTTAACTAAAGTAAATGAATGCATTTGGATTATAGATTCTGGGGCCGCTGATCACATGACCTCTAATAAAGACCTTCTATTTGACATTAAGCCATGAATCACACCATACTTAGTTACCTTGCCTAATGGTTATAAAGTCAAGATAACTTGCACTGGTTCCATTCAATTCCTTTGTTTCACACTGCATCATGTCCTTTATATTCCTAGTTTTCATTACAATCTTATCTATGTGTCCAAACTTGTATGCGAGCTAAATTCAATTGTCCTATTTACTAAATTTCCTGTTTGATACAGGCCCCTTCTCTAAAGATGCCACTGGAAATTGGTAAATTGGATGAAGGTCTTTACAGGCTTGTGCAATCTTCTCTTTATCTTCAATCTCATGCAACACCCTGTCAGTCTAGTTTTATAACTACCCATTTACTTGTTGAAGATATTCCTTGTAAATACCATTCTCCATTAGATGCCGATTCTGTTTCCTCTTCTTCTCACTGTACATACCATTCTGAATTGAATAAAATGGAGATATTATGGCATAATAGACTGGGGCACATACCTTTTCTTAGGACGAAAGAAATTTCTCATATACCTTGCAATTTTTCAACTAAACAACCTTTCATTTGTACTGTTTGTCCATTAGCTAGGCAACCTAGGTTGCCATTTCCTGATAGTACTATTAAAACCACACATGCTTTTCAACTCATACATGTGGATACTTGGGGTCCTTATAGCACTCCTACTCATAATGGGTGTAAATATTTCCTAACAATAGTTGATGACTTTACTAGAGCTACTTGGACTCACCTTATGGGGTCCAAGAACAATGCATTTTCACTTATCAAAGCTTTCATTGCTATGATCAAAACACAATTCAAATCTGTTATACAGACCATTAGGAGTGACAATGCATTTGAACTTGGGTCTAGTACTTGTGGTAACAATTTTTTTGCTGAAAATGGAATAATTCATCAAACTTCTTATTCTCACACACCACAACAAAATGGTGTAGTTGAGAGAAAGCATAGATATTTGCTAGAAACATCAAGAGCCTTGCTTTTTCATTCTCAATTACCCATTAGATTATGGGGTGATTGTGTACTTACTGCCACTTATCTCATAAATAGATTTCCTTCCAAACTTCTTAACAATAAGACATATTTTGAGCTTCTTTTTGGACAAACTCCTTCTTATAACCATATTAGAACATTTGGTTTTCTTTGTTTTGCCTCAGTTCCTAAATGCCATAGGGATAAGTTTCAAACTAGAGCTGATCCTTGTGTTTTTCTGGGATATCCACTGGCTAAAAAAGGATACAAACTGTACAATCTGAAAACTAAACTTACCTTAATATCCAGGGATGTAGTCTTCCATGAAAATATCTTTCATTTTACTTCTTCTAAGTACATTTCCAATATTCCTTCTCCTCCCCTTAATCCATCTCCCAGATGGAGTTCCAATGACCCTTCTCCTCATGTTGACCCCTCTCCCAGCAGAAGTTTTCCTACTGATGTTTCTTTACATAATACCTATTCCAACTCTGAACCTATTCCTTTTGTCTCACCTTCATCATCCTCTTCTCCTCCACAACATCAATCTGTTTCACCTACACAACCTGCTCCCAGAAGGTCCAGCAGAACTCATGTTCCTCCTGCTCATCTCCAACAGTATGTTTGTAACCTTCCTCCCTCTCTTTCTAGCCTCAATTCTTCTTCTACTTGTCTTCATAGCTTAGTTAACACTGATGAGATAGAGCCTACATCATATCAACAGGCTGCCTCTCTCCCTGCATGGCAGGAGGCCATGAGGAAGGAATTTGAAGCCTTGGAAGACAATAATACTTGGTCTATAGTTCGACTACCTCCTGGAAAGAAACTCATCGGTTGTAAATGGGTCTATAAGATCAAGTATAGGGCTGATGGGACTGTAGAAAGATACAAAGCTCGTTTGGTTGTTAGGGGTGACACTCAAGTTGAGGGTGTAGATTTCACTGAAACTTTCTCTCCTGTTGTCAAATTTTTCAATGTTAAATGCCTCATTGTTGTAGCTATTAAACAAAATTGGTCTCTCTTTCAACTTTATGTCTACAATGCCTTTTTACATGGTGATTTAGATGAAGAGGTTTATATGAGATTGCCTCATGGACTGTCAGCAACCTCTTTATCTGGTTGTGTTTCTTCTTCTCCTCTGGTTTGTCTTCTTAAGAAATCTCTATATGGTTTGAGACAAGCTTCTAGGCAGTGGTATGCCAAGCTGTCTCAAGCCTTATGATCGAGAGGATATTCTCCTTCTCTCAATGATTACTCTCTCTTCTCTAAGAAATCTGATTCTTCTATTGTTCTATTAGTTGTATATGTTGATGATATTATTCTCACTTGTAATGATTTTGAGGAAATTGCTGCTTTAAAAAGTTTTCTGGATCATGAATTTAAGATCAAGGACTTTAGGGGTTCTCAACTATTTTCTTGGAATTGAAGTTACTTATCATTCTCATGGGCTTCTCCTTCATCAAAAGAAATTTATTAAGGATCTTCTCAAGGAATACCATTGTGAAGATGTTACTCCTGTTACTTGTCCTTTGGATCTTTCTATCAAACTAAAGGTATGTATGGGTGATCCTCTTCCATCTCCTGAAAGCTATAAAAGTTTGGTGGGAAAACTCAACTTTCTCACTCACACTAGACCCGACCTGGCTTTTGCTGTGCAACATCTTAGTGAATATCTTCAGAGGCCTATTTCTTCTCACATACATGTAGCTTTGCATATACTCAGATATCTTCGAGGCTCTTCTAAAGTTGGGGTTTTCATTAGCAACACCCCTGATTTTTCCTTGTCTGCTTATTGTGATAGTGACTGGGCTGCCTGCCCAGACACTCGGAGATCTGTCACTGGTTTCTGCATACTTTTAGGTGGTTCTCTTATTGGATGGAAAGCAAAGAAACAACCTGTGGTATCTTTGTCTTCTGCTGAGGCTGAGTACAGGGCCATCAGTAAGGTTGTTGGTGAGATTACTTGGCTTGTTAGGCTATTATCTGATTGTGGTGTTCATGTTCAAGTTGTTGTCCCTGTTTTTTGTGATAATCAGGCAGCCATCCACATTGCCAAGAATCATGTATTTCATGAGAGGACCAAACACATTGAGGTGGATTGCCACTTCATACGAACAAAGCTTCATGAGGGTCTTATCACATTGCATCATGTTCCTACTGCTTCTCAGCTTGCAGACGTTTTTACTAAACCTTTAACAAGCATTGTGCATCATTCCTTACTACTCAAGTTGGGGTTCAGTCACCCTCTACCTTGAGGGGGTGTTGGAGTTACATAAATAGAAGTCATAGTTTTGTTTATTTATTGGATTGGGTTATGTAATTGTAAGAGGCCCACTTATTTAGTGAGGCCCATTTTTGCACTTTTAGTTAATAAAGCCCAATTGGGTTATATTAGTATGATAGATTAGTTAGGTAGACTTTGAACGGTTAATCAATAAGAAACCGACTTTCATTTCTTCTCCTTTGTCTTCTACCTCAATTTCTCAGCTTAATTTTTCGATTGATTCATGGAAATTGTTGTTTTCACAATATGCTGTATTAAGTGTTTCCTACCTTCACTCTAAAATTCGGTCAAGTTAACAAGAAGAAAAAAAAATAGTATGATTCACAAAATATCCTGCCTGAAAGTTTCCCAAAGTTTACATCAATGATTTCAGAAAATATTCTGAGGTTGTAAGCAAATAGAATACTAGTACACTAGTGCTTGTTTTCTCCAGTACGTGAAAGATGAAACAGAATAGCAGTAATGGGATTTGACTGATTTGTGTGAGTTTGATATTGCCAGTTTAGGAAATTCCTCAAGTCTCTTTTAATGACTTTCTTGGAACCTTCCCTTTCACGGTACGTGGGAGCAGTGGGAAAAATATAAGTAAGTAGATAGGTAAAATAAATAAATTATATGTATATATATTATATAATATATATAATTGGCTTCCCTTAAGTTTTCGGTATGTTTACTTTTATATATTTTGACACATCTTAACGAAAATTCTGGCTCTTGGGAGGAAACAACTGCTCCTTCTGTTCCAATCTATGTGAACATGTTTGATTGTGTACGAAGTTTAAGAAAAAATAAAAACTTTTGGAATTTATGGTCTTAAACAAGTTAAAAAGATATCAGAGTATTTGTATGGTTATGAAGACGATCTCATTTAAGATAAAATTGTAAGTTTAAACTAAATTTTAAAAATGAATTATTTTTTTTAGAACAAATTAAAAAGTAAACAAGTTAACGTAAACTAGAACCGAGGGAGTAGCATAAATCATTTGGCTTTCGAGTATATGTTATTATTATAAAAGCCCTCGTCATTTCTAACAGTTTAATTAAGAGAATATGGGGAAGCTGAGATCCCCTTCCTTCGCTTCTTATTACTCCACATCTGTTTCTATGTTGGCATCACTATTATATACTACTATCTATTCCTTCTTGCTTTTCGCAAATGTGAATGGTTTCCATCCCGTGATTCATAAGTTCTCTACATTGAACAACAACGTAACAGGCAGATCAAGAACCCTTATTTACGTTAATGAGTTTGGAGCCAAAGGAGATGGTATAACCGATGACACTAAGGTAAGAGTAATATTACGTTTACACTAACCTAAATGAATACATTGCACATATCTTCGTATGCATGCTCAGCTTAATATAAACCTCATTTTTGTAAACATCGATATAACTAAGGTAGACAATAGGGTTTGCTATGATGGTAAGCAACCTCTACTTCCAACCAAGAGGTTATGAGTTCGAGTCTTCCCAAGAGTAAGGTGGGAAGTTCTTGGAGGGAAGGATGCTGGGGTGTTAGGACTTTGCCCTGAATTTCTAATCTATTAGGACTCTCTTTCTTGAAGCAATGAAAAAAGACTCCCAAAAGGATTAAATCTGCTTAATATGTCTTATTTTATTCTTGGAAGATAAATTTTGCATATCTATAAATTAATTATCTCAGCTTGTCACGAGAACACAAAAATATCCACAATGTAATCATTAAAGAGTTTTGTTTAAGGGGAGATTTTTATCTCGATAGTTTTTTCTTCTTTTATATTAGTTTTATCATATGTAGATCAATTGATCAAACCATTATAAATTATTATGCTTAGTTTAGTATTTTTCTTTTTTTGTCTGATTTATCATCCACCAAGCTTTGTATTGTTAGTTTCCGCATGCACCATGTTATTTCGATCCCAGCATGAAGTTCTTTGGAAACAGCTTCTCTACCCTAACGGATATTCTTTCCTAGTTTAAATAGTACTTCTTACATATTTTCAGTCTTTTCAAGATGTCTGGAAAATCGCATGTTCTTCACCATTACGACCAAAAATCATAATCCCAAGTGGATTTTCTTTCCTAGTTCGACCAACTGATTTTGTTGGGCCTTGCCGGTCAAAGGTGTCTCTATCAGTAAGTTCTTATACTCTAAAGCTCGTAACTTGTCTGCTATATATGTTTTGCTAATATAAAGATAATCACTTAATATTTTATTTTTTTGTTGCAATACATTAAATATAAGATTGCAGGTTCTATTGTAGCGCCGAAAGATCCTAAAGTCTGGGATGGTTTGGATCCACATAAATGGCTTTATTTCTTTAAGGTGAAATACTTGACTGTAGAAGGAGGAGGAACAGTTAACGGGAGGGGTCAGAAATGGTGGTCTAGTTCATGCAAAATTAATACAACCAATGTAATTTTTATTTATTTCCATATACAGAAATTCTTTGTGCTTTAATTTTTGAAATTCTTTCACACCATATAATTAAGTCTAACGTGTTACAATCTTCTATTTTTGCAGCCCTGTCGACATGCTCCAACAGTAAGTGCTATTTCTCCCCCAATCTTATTCTTTTTAAAATTCAACATTTATATATTGACCGCCTAAGAGAAAAGTTATATTTTTAAAAACCGACCGGCTTCAATTGATTTTTCGGTTGATTTTTTGACCAACTGAAGTCGGTCAAAAATTTTAATAGTGAATGTATATAAGAAAGATTTACTTTTAATAGTAATTCTGGTAATGATTCATTGATTTAATGAAAATATATACAGGCTATGATTTTCCACAAATGCAACAATCTGAAAGTGAGGGACATAAGGATGCTAAATAGTCAGCAAATGCATATAACAATTTCTAAGTGTATACATGTTGAAGTATCACATCTGTTAGTGCAAGCACCAGCTAAGAGCCCTAACACAGATGGAATTCACATAAGCTCGTCTATCCATGTTGGTATCAGAGATAGCAGTATTGGCACAGGTTTGTTTATTTTTTGGTCCAAGAAACAAGGTTCTGTTGTCATACTAGAAAATAGGTTTGTTTATTTTTGGTTCTGAGCATGTTTATTAGAGTTCAAAGGAGCTTGGAGCAACGGTAAAGTTGTTTTCATGTGAGCTATAAGTTGCGGGTCCGAGCTGCAAAAGCGTCAATTATTTCTTGCATTAGGGTAAACTGTCTATCACAAGGGGCATAATCCTTCTCTGAACCCTGCGTTAAGGCGGGATATACTTTGTACACCGCATTATCCCTATATTGGTATGAGAATTAGCAGTATGTTGATCTATTATTGTAAGTATATTTAATTTGTTGTTACATGCAAGTTGAATCCGCCAGGAGATGACTGCATATCTATAGTGGGCAATTCTTCAAGAATCTTGGTTAAAAACATTGCTTGTGGACCAGGCCATGGTATAAGGTAGAACGTTTTACAGTTTTGTTAAGATCATTAATTATGTCATTTATGTGTAGACAAATTTAGTTTTTTTTGTTTGATTTCTGATAATATATGCCCCTTCATTTTAGCATTGGAAGCTTGGGAAAGTCAAACTCAAGGTCTCAAGTGCACGATGTCTCTGTTGATGGAGCATATCTTTCCAACACAGAAAATGGAGTGAGGATAAAGACTTGGCAGGTAATCATATATAGTACTAGTATTAATTTATTGCTTGTTTTATTTTGTGTGACATAATTTTACTATTAGTTCGATCCTAAAGAATTTCGCATTTATATATTTGAAATTAATTATTTAACTTTAAGTTTCTCGTTCTATTCATACAAATGTTATAACTAGAGGCGGACTCATGTGTACGGGTTACGGGTCACCGGACCCCATAAACTTCGGCCAAAATTCTGTATGTATATACCTTGAAAATTCTTAATTTAAAGCAGTTAGCACTCTTGAACACTAAAAGCATTTAATTTGGTTCCACCTCTAGTTATGACAATGTTTAAGATCGCAATCACACGGATTTTTTTTGTCTCTTAAACTTTAGTTAAACTATGACACATAAATTGGAACAGGTAAGAATTACTATCTTTTAAATTTGTCATAATTTCTCACCAGTTTTCATCTTTAAGAATTTGATTTAATTTGCTGAATGCAATCCCTGTTGGTTTTCCTCATAATGCTTTATGTATCAGGGAGGTAGGGGGTTTGTGAGAAAGATTGCTTTTGCGAACGTGTGGATGGAAAATGTGTCAAATCCCATTATAATAGATCAATATTATTGTGATTCTCTACTCCCCTGTGCAAATCAGGTAACAATTTATTATTGCACGTCTAAATATTCACGCAGTTAGTATTTCATTGATAAAGTTAAATGAGCGAGGCTACTTTTATTTTGAGCTTATTATTTAAGATATAGTACTTTATATCACACAGCAATTGTTGCCCTACTAGTGATGGAATTAATTAACATCCATGATTAAGTGATCATTTTTTGAGAACCAACTGATCATAGTCAGGTCCTGGGTTCGAGTCACCATGGAGGGGAAGTGTGGAAACACTATAGATCCTCCAAAAAAAAAAAAAAAAAAAAAAAAAAAAAAAAAAAACTGATCATAGTTCATTATCACGTACCAAACCATATATTGCACTTCTGCATGCATTAAACAGGTTATACTCAATATTATGTCCAATTATTTGTTACACCTTTTGTTTCTAAAAGTTAAATAATGAGAATTGTGATAACAATTTAAAATATAGTATTAAGTAAAAAGCTACTATTTCAATATGAAAATATTTGCAACTTGAAGTCTTATGTAGTAAGAATATGTATTTTCATATAGTTTTTAAATTAATATTGTAACAACAACAATCCAATAGAATCTCACCATTGGGGTCTGGGAAGGGTAAAGTGCACACAGACCTTAGAGGTTATTTCTAACGGACCCTCGGCTTAGAGTAGTGTTGTAAAATATAATATTAAAATAATAACGAATATTACTGTAGTCTGATTAATTAGCTGGTCAAAATAAAACTATGAAAAGTGTCAAATAAAATTGGACAAAACTTCCCCGTTTGTGTTTTCTAAACACATTTGACTTCAACACTCTTGCAATTGTGCTCATATGCATCTAACTACTGTGAATATCCGATATGCAGACTTTGGGTATTGGCATTAACAGTGTATCCTTTGTTGGTATTAGAGGATCTTCAGCAACAAAAAATGCAGTAACATTTGCTTGTAGTGATAGCTCCCCATGTAGAAATCTATATTTGGAAGATGTCCAACTTGTTTCATTTTTGGAGTTTCCCACGACATCGTTTTGCTGGAATGCATATGGCTCAACCTCAGGATTAAACAATCCCTCATCTTGCTTTCCCTCTGGTGAAACCATTATTCAGCATCCCACAGAATTATCCAACTGGAGCAAGTCCATTTGATCATCTCTATGTTCAAATGTATTAGTTATCCTAGGCAAAGCTAGCTTAAATATAATAGTCAAGCATGCGGAAACAAGTTGATCATCACTTACTAGTCAGCAGCAGGACCAAGTAGGAAATATGAGCAGTGTTTCATGGACCATCACCCTATAGGTTGCGGCCCTTTCTCGGACCTGCGCATCGTGCACCGGGCTGCTCTTTTAGTTATTGTGTAAATCCCTCAAATTTTTGCAAATAAGGTGCTTGCATATTAAGCATGTAATGAGTTGAGAAGGTTATGAATAATCTGTCCTTAGAAAAGATGAACTTGTTGGGATATATATACTCATTTGACAATATTGACCCTTTTTAGGACCAAAATCAGAGGTCCAACACCACAACCAAATCAATTCAAAGGGCACTATTAAAGTACATAATCAGTTTTGTTAGGACATACATAGTGGTGCTGGAGCATCAGCTGCTTTGCCTAAACAATTATATCTCAGAACTCGATTGGTGGTTTCAACCTAACAAGTCTCTTGATTCTATTCTATCTTTGTCGATGTTCTCCAGCAATCGCTTCATAATAACCAAAGTAAGAAAATCATCAGCAAGACAGCACCAAATGGAAGAGAGCAAAACTTACAGATAGGATCAAATAGAAGAGCCAACAGAGTTTCTCAGTCGAAACAATATCTTACTTCTGGTCCGTCAACTGGAACAAAAAACGATCATCAATCTAAAAATCTATTTCAAGTAAATTTTAAAGAGCATGTTTTTTCAAGAAAATTTAGCTCACCATGCAGAAGATGATACAAAAAACCTTACCAATCTAAATCTTGCAATCCATTATCCATCTATCAACTCAAAATAATAAATGAAAAACTGTAACTTTCCATCACATTGGTAGTGTAGTATCTGATAAATAAAAAGGTTTTCTTAGCACTGTATGGTCTTCTTACAAGCTTCATACTAGAGTACTTGAGGAAGTGAAAGCTTCAAGCAACAAAAAGTCTTTATTGTTCAAACATAAAGACAGTTACCCTTACCGTCCACACAATCTCATCCAGGCACAAGCAAATCTTTCCATACTTGTCCAGGAAAAGCCTCTCTGTTGGAGGTTTACCACATACATCCTTGACAGCAGATGTTATAACAAAGATTGCTTCAGACACTGCAAACAAATTCCAGAAGATCAGATGAAGAAGAATGGTGGCAGCAAAAGTATCACAAGAACTATTTACACGTAGAACATAAGTCCCAATCAGGACAAGAGGCCATGCTGCTCAACGGAAAATGACACAGACATAAAGAGGGCTATTAGCATAATAAATATTGACTAACCAGTTGATTCATTTAGCCAGCTAAGTGGAAACTAGAGTTTGATTTGCTACTAATGTGGCACACTAGTCATAGGCTTAAAGCTCAGGTATAGACGCTCTACCGATATCTTCATAAAGTAAATTTTTTCATTCATGAAATGGAGAAGGTAATGCATTCACCAAAATTTTGTCAAGCATATACTGAACTACATGGAAGGGGCACAAATAACATCCAATGTCAAGCAACTATACACACTGAGACAGAGATAATACAATTACTTTTTACATAAAAGTTTGTTATGAAGCCTTGGAAGTCCAGGGCCGGATGTACGCTTCTCAAGCGGTGTCATGCGATCCCACTTCGTCGGAAAATTTTACTAAACATATGTACTAATATTGTACGACAATGGATAAGTAGGAAAAAAAGACATCACTTGACATAAGTTGTGTCTTGGTGTGTTGGTTTTGTGCTTGATTTTACTCTAAAAGGTCAAAGGTTCAAACCTCAACTAACACATTTTTCTTTTATAATAAATATAAATATTTGAGAGCCCCTTTGTGATTAAAGTTGTGATGAAATAGAATTGAACTCAAAAGTCAAAACCTTTTCTAAGTTCTAACTTAAGACTCAACAAAACCAATAAGTTAATATTCCAGTTCTTCTAAAAATTTCGACATCACTTACAAAAATTCTTGCGTACGCCCCTGTTTGAAACACTGAACTAGGTATCATTTACACGCAAGTTCATCATATTCATCCTTCCCGACAACATAAATGCTTACTTGTCCAAGCACTGTACATATAATGTAAACCGACCTGCGCAAAAGAATATGTGAATAATGGTCATTTATAAAACAATTTATCATGATTACAGAAGTACTTATGACAAAACAAAATTTTACTAATAAGGTTCAGGCTGACAACAATAATTAGAGTCCAGAAAATACATTCTTCAAAAACTCATAAGTCATCCTGCTTCTCAAACAGAACACTCTTCCACCGCCCAGTTGTTTCCAGCTTTATGTATACAAATGTGAGCCGAATGGGAAATCAAGTAAATAAAGAGTAAGAGAGACAAATTTATGAACTTGTGGCAAGCAATAAGGACTTCTTCATGCACCCCTTTAAGATTCTCTGGACCAGCTTAACTAAGAGAGACCGCCAATGTAGCCGCTCCTCTGCTGGTACTCCATTAAAGCTGCACGTGACACCATGAATATAGGGTGATAACTGGTGGCGGAACTAGGAATTTTAATAACAATAAACCTAAGTGGGTTTCCAACAAGACGCAGATTATAACAAGGGGATTAAAAAATGTAAAATGCCACATACAGTATGTTTGAACCACTTTTGCCGCTACACTATAAATCCTTTATTGTTTCAACAAAGATACAAAATTTGTTTATATATATATATATATATATATATATATATATTTGCTTTTACGCTATGGCGCAGTGTAATTTGGATGATCCTTCCTAACATGTGGCTTTTCCACTGGTGATACTTCCTTAAATAGAATACATTTAAGGAAAATAAAATACATTTTCCTTTTTCTTTCCTCCTTTTATTTAGGTTCTATGATCTCGAGCAGAAAAATTCAGCAGAATGTAGCTAATAATTAGATTTCATATAACAACATTACAAATTCTGAAGAGTTGTGGCTTGTGGGTTACAGCGACTACATTTTAGGGAAATTAAATTGTATATATAGTTCAAAGATTCGAAGCAATTTGTACACAAACGCTAATATGCTGCACCTGCCTCTAAGACTAAAGATTGAATTTTCCAGATAAGAACATTTTTCTCAAAAGACCAAATTCAGACCTCAATTTAAGCACCTCAGTCGCTTGCGTTGGAAAGTAAATCATATTTTGGAGGGGGGGGGGTATGAGAAAACAAATGGAGATGAGCTGTGGATTACCGTTCGACGAGGATGTTGTCGTCGGAGTAGGCGAATAACCAATAACCACCGCCAAAAGCATTTTCTTACCCTTTTTCGGTGCGATCGAAACGAAAGCGGATCTCGAAAAGACGTCGTTTTTGCAGCTAAGAAATTTGGAGAATTATAGTGCTCTCCGAAAAGGTTCAAAAATATTCTTAAACTATTCCAAATAGCTCAAAGTATCCTTCTTTTGTTTTGTACCAAAAAAATTATCTCCACCATTTATTTTAGCCAAAAATACCCCTAAACTATTAATTTTGTTATTGAAGCTGACATGGCAGTCCAATTGAGTTAAAATTACTTACATAGTCATCCACCTAAGCAATTCATATGTGAAAATTATTTTTTTGAAATTTTTTTTCCGGAAATTATAATAAAATACAAAATCAACATATATTCTAAAAAAGTGAAAAATTTGACAAAAGATATTTATTTAGAACTTTTTTAATTAAAATACAAAATAAATTCTTATTCCGAAAAAAGTAAAAGATTTACGAAAAAATTATTCTTGATTTGGGTTTATGATTTGATTAAAAAACTCCATTGTTCTCTTTTGTGAATTTATGATTATAGATATCGAAAATTCATATAACCGACCCCAACTTGTTTAGGATTAAGAAATCGACGTCTTTGTTGTTGTACAAATAAAGTTTAAATTTTTTTTCTTGTAAACCTTGTGTGTTAATTTTATTTTTTTTGGATCTAAAGAATGGGATTGAAATTAAAGATAATGTTCCAAGATATAACTACGTTATTACTAGATTCAAAAGCATTCAAAGACATAACTCCAAAATTCATAAAAGAGAACAATTGAGTTTTTTTAATCAAATCATAAACCTCAATCAGGTATAATTTTTTACTTTTTTCGGAATATGTGTTGATTTGTATTTTAATTAAAAATAAATATTTTTTCTAAATGTTTTAACTTTTCAGAATAAATGTCGATTTTATATTTTATTAAAATATTCTGGAAAAAAATAAAATTTTTGAAAAAATAATTTTCACATATGGATTGCTTAGGTGGACGCCCATGTAAACAATTCTAATCGAGTTGGACTGCCATGTCATTTTTAATGTCAAAACTAACGGTTGAGGGATATTTTTGGGCCAAAACATAGAGAGCACGGATATTTTTGGCACAAAAAACAAACGGAGGATATTTTTGAGCTATTTCGAATAGTTCAAGGATATTTTTGGACCTTTTCCGTAGTGCTTCTTGTTCTTTCTAGAAAGAGAAGGGCCAAATTTGACCTTGAAGTATACGAAATTGTCTGAATCCTTAGTAGGGAGCGCTTTCCCCGCGGGGCCCTATGCGGCGCAAAACCGGATATAGTCGGGCTCCAATGCGAGTATCGAACACCAGGTGGGAAACCAAACAAAAATGAAAGAAATTGTCTGAATTTGTCTTCTGATAATAGTTTGGTCACATCTATACTTGTCGTTACAAAAAATAATGACACTATTTTACAAAGGTCAAGAGCTCGAACTGATATGGAGCCCGTTTGGATGGGTTTATTATGAGTTGATTTTAAACAAAATAGCTTTTAAGCCATAAGTTAGGATTTTTAGCTTTTCGCTTTTGGTTTGTTTTGTCATTTTAACTTTAAAATAAGTGCTTAAAAGCATTTTTTTTACTTTATCCAAACACTATAAAATGGCTTAAAAACTATTTTAGCTTAAATGCACTTAAAGAAGCCAATCCAAACGGGCTCAATCTGAGGACTAGATGGGTTGTGCATAACTATAGTAAGTAGTACTTTACGCTTTAGTAGTAGTAAGGAATAAGTGGTTAAGTTAGTTGTATAGTTTTAGGATATTGACAGTTTGATCCCTTACCTATTTACACTATAGTCTACTAGTTATATTACTTTACACTCAAGTCTATCTTTCTAATTAAGTGGTATATGTATAGAAGGGTGTTCAATGAGAAATATAAAAAGAATGACTTCTGCTATTTCTTTCTCTTATTGATTCTGTTTAATTTTCCCTTTTATTATCCATGAGCTACATCAGTGGTATGAGAACATTTTTTGGCAATACAGGAGCTCATAATGTAGGGCGAAATCAAGGAGGTGCTAAATCGATTAGATCGAGTAGCTATTGTGGTTGCTAATGTTAATCTTCGACAAAATCAACTGGAATCCGCAAATGAAAAAGCATTTCGTGAGCTGAAGGAGACTCTCACAACGAGTCACAACTCCAGTAAGGACAAGGAAGCGAGCTAGGCAGTGGTGAGTCGAGCTGATTTGTACTTATCCACTGACGGACCACAAGATCTGGTAGGTCTCAATGATTCAATCTCATTTCCCCATTATGTCCCAATCCTAATGTGAACAGATATATGAAATTTCAGCTACGCTGTGTTCGAAACCCAACTATTTGCTAAAATTTTAGTTCCCCAATTACTCAAATCCATAATATCTCCTAAATTCCTGTCACACAATTCCAAATTCTGCCTTAGACATCTATTCCACATACTTCATTTGCTCGAAACCCAAATTCCAACCAAAATTTTAGCCCCTTAACTTCAGCCATACCAACTACTACTTCTAATACAACTACTGCAGCTCACACCCAATCTATCTAGTACCATGGTTTACCTACTCCTATAACACTCTACACCCAATTGAACTTAGCACATATTCCCCAATATCACCCTTAGATGGCAAGAGCTAATGGTCAAGTTTCCCGTTTTATTCCCCGTTTTATTCCCTGCTCTATTACCAATCCCATTCATACCCTTATATTTCATAACACTATACCTCCAAATTGGCTCATATACCTCTTATATCAACCGTTTACATAATATACCAACTAGCAGCCTGTGCCACAACCACTCGTTGAACTATCCCAACTGACGGGGCTGCTGGAGTCTGATACTAGGGAGCTAGCCATTTGCTCCGAAGTGTGGGAAGCGGAAGTTTGTGCTCGTCCCCCAGTTTGAGCGATGGTTAGTGCTATGGGAAATGTGTCGTCCTGGGCCACACTCTACATAAAACCCACCAAACGGACCAAAGCATCCTAAAGCACCAAGGTAGAGATGAACCCTTCTAGGACCTGAACTGGCCCGACAGGCACAGTCAGGGATGGAAGCTCCTCATCAAACTCCATTTCAGGCTCCTCCATTGGTGTTGCTTCTCGAGCTCTGGGCTGAGTTCTACCCCTGACTTGGCCTCTAGCGCGGCCTCGGCCTCGACCTCTCTGCCCCATGTAGAAGTTGCTGCTAGGGGCTGTAACTGTTGTCCAGTTGATGATGTAGTGTGTGTTCTCACCATCTATGAGAGAACATAATAGAAGAGTTCAATCAGCAATGATAGAATAAAAATTGCATGATAGAGAAGAATAGAAGTGAAATTGTTCCTAACTCCATAGCCTCTGGAAGATAAGTACAGACGTTATACTGATCCTCCAGACTATACTAAGTTTGCTTGTGACGTGTGAGGCATATGTAACCTAGTGCTCTAAACCAACTTGTCACGACTTGGAATTTTCATCGTCGGGAACGTGATAGCGCCTAACATTTAACTTGCTAGGCAAGCCAATGTTAGAACAATTAATCCTTTTTAACGGTTTAAAATTAATGAAGAAGAACTAATTTAACTGCAACAATCTAAAGTAAATAATGCGGAAGCTAAAATAGCCAAACATGTATTACATATCTGAACCTAGTGTCACAAGCTACTCGATTAATACATACAAGTGTCTGAAATATGTACAGAGCTATCCGAATGAAAATACACAGCTAATTAAAAACAAAGAAGGGGATTCCAGGAGCTGCGGGCGCTGAGCAGTTGTATATCAAGTCTCCGCTGAGCTAATCAATTCAAGCACGCTAATAGCAACCGCTGGGACTGACTCCAAAATCTGCACAAGAAGTGCAAAGTGTAGTATGGGTACAACCGATCCCATGTACTCTGTAAGTGTCGAGCCTAACCTCGACGAAGTTGAGATGAGGCTAAGACAGGTCAGTCACACTACAATCTGTACGCAGTATATAATAAAGACATAAAAAGGAAATACATAACTGAATAAGAAAGTCAACTACAAATAATAACTACAGCCTCAAGGAATAAACCAGTGTCGTTTAGAATTACCAATCCTTAGAGTTTCAAATAACAATATTGAAAACCAACACAACTCGAGGAAATAGAAACATATAGATTGTTGCGGAGCGCAATCCGATCCTACCGTACAACACGAAATCTTCCCTTATTTCACCATAATAACATCAAAAATAGATATAATGTTCAAATGTTGTGGAGTACAACCCGATCCCACCATCTATCAATATGAATATCATCCATCCTTATTTCGCCATATCAATCCACCCTTATTCCACCTATTGCGGCGTGCAACCCGCTCCCACCATATCAATACAGGTTCACTCTTATTCCACCATATCATTACACCATTATTCCACATGTTTCAACATCCAACCCGATCCCACCACAGCAGTATTCCACCCTTGGGCTTTGAATGGCGCATGTTAATCTTTCGGAGGCAACACAAGTCTTCTTAACACTCATAACCCGATTTTTATCCTTCAAACCCGAATTAACTACTCCCAAGCCTCAAATCAGCCTGATGAAACTCAAACAATAATTAGTTGCACAATCATGTCGAATTCTTGTTTCTGCCGAACTTTATCGACACGAATCCTTCACCAATCCATATAACATCACTAATAGTGATCTCCATATTGACCTTTTAATGCTAAAAGAAGCCGAAAAACACAAAATTCAACTACTAAATTGTTTACAGTAGTGTTATTACAGTCAAGATAGGGTAATATTGATTGAGGGCCAGTGTCTTCTAGTAGAAGTAAAATGAGACCAGGGAAAGTGGTAAAGATGAATGTGTGGAAAAATTATTTGAGTGAAATGATCGTCGTTTGAAGTTTTTATGTTTTCTTTATGTGAGTGCACGTCATGAAGGTAAAATATTGGGAGTAACTATAGTCTTCAGGGTGTTATCGGAAGTAGAGAGAATCAAGCGTTATGGTTAATTAAGAGGGATGTGGTACCAAGGGCGGCCCTTCCATAAAGTAAATAAAACAATTGCTTTAGGCCCCGTATTTGCGGAGGAATTTATTTTTTGTAACACCTAATAGGCTATACGTAAGTTACAAATAATTTTTGAGTGAAGTAAAACAGTTTGATTTTTTTTTCTTTAACATTTATAGAGAATAAGGATTTGCAATTGCTATGATTTCTGTCAAGAAAATTGCATTTGAAATGAATGAACTCGAACTTCGTAAGAAACATGTGAAATATAGGAAGAAACAATTTGATGAGAACGTTGATAATGAAGTCTCAAAGTCTCTCGAAGAGTTTTTTAGAGTTGATTACTTTATATATATAGCAGACCATACTATTTTTTCACTTCAAAATAGATTTAAACAAGGGATAATTTAACATAAATATAACTCACACACCTGACTTGCATCATAATAGCCTAGAAATCACTTTGCAAATCTATAGCCCAATAATAATACGCTAACTCCCGAAAGACATCTTATTTCACACAATCAACTATGGTTATTGCTCCCTCTTTGTACAACCAGTTATTTTCATACACTATTATGTACAGTTGTTGAAGCGATCCAACAGGATAAAGGAAAAATAAAAACTCGGCAAATGATTTGTAAAATCCCTCCAATGCATACAAATCTTTTTTATACAACACATATTCGAAAAGGAAGAAGAGAAAGAAGTGGCAAACATCCGTAGAGGCCTCTTACACATTAACAATCCATATACATCCGCATAAACTGAAAACAAATATAATTATACAATATTATACATAAATATACACACTTATACACAATTATATGTACTCGTTGAGGGGCGTATAGGGCGAGCATGTGTTGTAGCGTGACCGTCATGCCGGCCAACTCCCCATATTTCAAAAACATCGCCAGGAGTTTGTAGAGAGAGGGGCTGAGCTGGCCCGGACACACCTTGTAGTAACGGCAGAAGTCCACGACAAAATTAGGAAGCAGAATCCTGAACCCCAGTCTGAAAGGGTACACATAAAAAACAGAATATTGTGTATGATCGGTATGAACCCTCTCCTCATGACGGGCAAGAACAATATCGGCGTGAGTAGGCACAAACCCCTGCTCCCGCAGTTGGGCCATACCAACCTCCCCCATCAGTGGGGCCTCATCCACGGGGTCCTCTCCTCCATCAGCGGTGAAATCTATCACCGGACCCCCAACTATAGGGAATATTTTGTCTATCGATGAAACCCCCTTAGCCTCAGTCTGCCCCTCCCCTCCCAGCATCGGAAATGTCCCTTCAATCACCGGGGGGTTGACCGGAAGACCCACCAGCAGAACTCTACGAGGAGAAGATTTGGCCATTTTTCAGTTGTTAGAAGAATGGAATACCAGATTTGATGGAAACTACAAAGCTTATCGCAAAAGAGAAAAGACGATGAATTCAGAGAAGACAAGAACTCCAGAATCTCGCAAATATACTGTAGAATGTGAAGAATCGGATATCCCAAACCACCTTTATAGGCAACATAAATGATTTCGGGAAAACCGATAGATGTTATTTATTGCACATCCAACAGTAAAAAACTGTTCAATTCTACTAAAACGGGCTTCGCCACGATCAGCATCACAAATTGCCCACCCGACCACAGTCATCATCTCGTCAATCAGGGTAAACGAAGAATCTTATCAATAAGGACTGAATGAACCCTGCACTTTTAAAGCTTTGAACAAACCGTGTACAACGTACTCGCACACACTGCATACGGATTACCTCCCGTCGCCGATGACGCCCGTGCGACCAAAGTAAATCCTCAAAAAAGAATGAGGCCGATCTACCGCCATAAAAAGCACGGCCTCGACCCCAGTAACAATCCTCCGCTCCTTGTCCGAAAACTATTTACATTATGATCGATAAAGTCCGCTCATCAAGCTCGAGTTCGGGACGAACCTAATAAGTGGAGGGACTAACTGTACGGGTCGAAATTTGACTATATAATAATCGACAATAAGTAACGGTTAATAAACAACATGACCTCCCCTAATTAAAGTGTCACGACCCCAAATCCGGTCGTGATGGCGCCCAGCACACTGCTAGGCCAGCCTGACCAATCAACAACAATTACGGAGCTAGAAGCTCGCCTTGTCCCATTTAAGCATAACAAATTATAAGACATCAATGATAAATATATCAAAACAGGGAACCAAGTCCCAACGCATGCCAACTCCCATAGACCGAAGGGTCAAGAGTCATGAACCTCTAATGAACATAAGTGTATAAAGGTTTACGAGATACCAAGTGCGGAAAGAAATATCAATACAGAATCAAAAGACAGTAAGAAGGAACATCGGGTCCTGCGGATTCTGCAGCTACCTCGAATATCCTACAGATGTCGCCTCGAACAGCTACCAGATCACTGCTGAGAGGTACCTGGATCTGCATACAAGGTGCAGGGAGTAAAATGAGTACTGCCAGACTCAGTGGTAATAAACAAGGGTAAGACAGCGCAGATAAGAAATCCGCAATAAAGCACTATGTAAAGCTGTAATCAAATACCCTGTCACAGAATCAATATCAACTGTACATGTACCAACAAGTACCAGCAAAACAGTATAACAGCTAGCAGATGTAGTTAAATGCAATGCAATGCATGATATGACCACGACGGCGCGTAGCCCGATCCAATTTGGGTACCCGTGCTCACTGTGGGGGTTCAGACTCCGGAGGGGCTCCTACAGCCCCAGCACAATATCACTGCGGCGTGAAGTCCGATCCAACATATATACCGCTGTGGCGTGCAGCCCGATCCACTACCAGTCAGCTAATATGCAAATACAGCCTCGCAGACTCAAAAGTAATTTTGAAAACCTTTTTATCATTTTCGGTTGGAAAGCAGTAATATCAAGTTCCAGAGATTGGAAATAGCATAATAACAGAAATTGTTACGGACTGGTAGTAACTAACATGTCAATATGATAAGACAATGATAACGATCCTCGCGGGATCCAATAACTGGCTCACGGCCCACAAGTATACTCAACCGCCCAAGAAGGGGGTTCCTCGGCTCAAGAGTGGCCAATATCACAATATAATATGCAACCATCCAAGAAGGAGGTTTGACGGCTCAAGAGTAGCCAATATCATAACACATTGCCAACAAGTCAGACTAAGTCATAATCCCCAATCACAATCGACCCCACACTCACATGAGAGTACGTGTCTCGCCGCTATACAGCGTCACAAAGGGGTATACCGGGGTTTCGAACCCGCTGGTCATCACCCACATCTATTACTCACCTCAATACAACTCGACGACTAGTCCACGATGCCCTTGCCACGAGAATCAAGCTCCGCACGCGTAGAATCTGATCAAATATAGTGGAAATACATCAAATTAGGCCAATGGGACATAACCCAATCGAAAGAACTCGAAAAATACTCAAAAACACGAAATTGGCAAAACCCGAGCCCCGGTCCCACATCTCGGAAAATTTCGAATTTCATATTTTCGGAATCCTCGTCTCGCCACGAGTCCGTACATATAAAATTTATCCAATTCCGACACCATTTGGTCCTTCAAATCTTTATTTTACATTTTGGGAGATTTCATCAATTTTCTTCCCAAATTCCATCCCAAATCACAAATTAAATGATGGATTCAATGATATATTCAAGTAATCTAGCCAAATCTAAGTTAGAATCACTTATCCCAATGAATTTCTTGAAAAACCTTCGAAAAATGGCCAAAAACCAAGCTCTCTAGGTCCAAAAATCAAATAAAACATAAAACCTCGTATTTATAGAGTAACCCTCGGATTCCAGCAGTGCTGACCGCACAAAAATGGCCGCGGGCCGCGCCCAGTCTCCGCGGCCGCACAAAAATGGCCGCGGCCGCGCAGTTTGCTCTGCAGTGACAGGCTTTGGTATTTTGACCATAACATTCGATACCTATGTCCAAATTATGATTTCCTTAGAGTTACGGAAACTAGACATGAAGGGCTACAACTTTCATTTTTGAATCACCTTAAAATTCTATGTAGATAAAAAGATATGAGCTTCCGAAGTAGGACCAATGATCTGAAAAATTTTCCACCTACGCGGAGTGCACAGAAATGACCGCGGTCCGCGCCCAGCCAGCGCGGCCGCGCCAAAAGGACTGCGGTCCGCGTCCCAATGACTGCCACTTCCATTTTCTATGTTCCGGGATGTCCGTACTCACCCGAAATACATCCGAGACCCCCGGGACCTCAACCAAAAACACCAACAAGTCAAAAAACACATCACAGACTTAGTCGAGGCCTTAAATCACATCACATATCATCAAAATCATCGAATTACCACGGATTCAAGCCTAAATTTATCAAGTTCTTCCAAAACTCATATTCGATCAAAAACCCGACTAAACGACGTCCGAATGACCTGAAAATTTGCTGACATATCCAAAATCACATAACGAAGCTACATGAATTATCGGAATTCCATTCCGACCCCCGGATCAAAACCTCACCTACCGTTCGGATTTCGCCAAAATTCAACCTTAGCCAATTCAAGCCTATTTCTACACCGGGCCTCCAAATTCAATTCCGATCGCTCCCCTAAGTCACAAATCACCTCCCAGAACTAACCGAATCATCAGAATCCGATTCCGAGCCCTCTAACCAAATAGTCAACTCCGGGTTGACTTTCCATATTCAAGTTTCCTTCAAAAAGGCTATATGCCTCATTTTCAATCCAAATCACTCCTAACTCACCCGATAGACTCTAACACTGATATAAAAGCATAAAACATGAAATTACAACATAACGGGGTGGTAATTCCCATGATGATGGGCCGGGTCGTCACATTCTCCCCAACTTAAACAAATGCTCGTCCTCGAGCGGACCCAAAGTGGTACTAGAAGCAACTCAATAGCTGAATGACCTTACCAAGCATATATTCGGGGTGATACCACGTCACCCTATCTATCATAAGTCCGACAATACGATATAGCTGAAATTTCACAGACCATCTAAACCATAAACCACATTGTACTTTCCGAAATCATATATCAATTGCTAATCCCATGCCTATACTCAGGATACACTAGAATCCACTGCAATAACTCACACTTACCACTCCGGGTGAGATCATATGATGTATCAAACAACCCGTTCACTCGAGACGATGCCCTCTAATCACAACAATTTCCCACAATAACCAAATACTAACTGAAAACCCTTTTTCATTAGCTAAAGTCTTATTTCAACACCTTCAAACCCTGCCCACGGCAACCGAACACGCGATATATCGAACCTATCTCTCAGGTCAACCATTCATGAATCCATTTCACTTTTAACTGATACCACAACAGATTTCGGACCCAAATTTCGGTATTACCTTTCTAACCCACTGACATCACATATGCTGGCTCTCCATAATGACTCAAATGATCATTTCGATTATAACACACGCACTGGTGATATGTCACCTCAACACCGGCCTAAGCCACGACGAGCACAACACAGGCTCCAATAGAGACATCCGGACATACTCAAATCATGACAACTGTCTTCAACCAGAGAGCTGTAATTCAATCCCCTTGTGCCATCATAACATAGAACTGAGATCGCGTCTCGCATTATAGAAATAGAGTACATGAATCCTCCTCGAGAGGTCATAACATCACGTGGCCTTTCCACGATTCATGATTCTATCCAAACACTATTACTCATGAAGTACCTCAATTTACCAAGCTCAAAATGATCAGCCACACACATATTTAGTTCTGAACCCAAGCAATCAACCTCACCCACGGTGAAACAATTAACGTATGCTATCAAATCCTGAAAGAACACAACTGATGTGCTATTCGCCAAGCGATACTCAATACAGACTCTTCCTCAGAAACTAGGAAGTATTGTATGCCAGGTAATATATAACTAACTCTATTTTCACATTACACTGTTGCGGCGTGCAACCCGCTCCAATGACATACCCGTGGCGGCGTGCCACCCGATCCAGATACCATACCCGTGGCGGCGTGCCACCCGATCCAAATAACAGTACTTGTGGCGGCACGCCACCCGATCCATATAGAACCCTCGCCAAAGAAATGCGCATCGAGTCAAGTTGCTCATTATGGTAAACATATATATCATTACAGCAAACATATATATATATAGCCTCAAGCTCGACCACATGAAATGCATCCGACAAAGTGCCTCAATACCAGAACTAAATCAATGGTAGAAACCTCTGCACCGATATCCGCCACGAAGGCCCAACTGACAAAGCAATACCCACCAGCCGTCCACTGGTCCTAGGGTACAACTACCCCGCTGGAGCATACTCTGATGCACTCCGCTACACAATTTGTGCCATACCATCATAGTCTATATCACATTAGTCTAGACAACCTGGCCCAATGATGACCAGTTAGCAATCAAGTATCATAATCCAAATTCGTCATATCAAGTTGAGAGAGAAAGCCACTAGAGCTTCCGATTTCCAATAATCACAAAATGGTGTCGATACACATGATATACAACCATTGCATAGGCGGACTAACGAGAACTTCAAGTCTCCAACACATATATAACACATGAATCACAATGCTTGATCCCGTACTTCACTGTACAAATACATAACGCACATCAAGCGTCCATTCATACCAGGAAAGCCATTCAGAAATTTTACTATGCCATCAACGACTCAGTTATTATAGTCGATCCAACAAGAGGATACCACCATACCACTGGATATTATCATTTTACATTACCTTGTCCTTTTGGACCATATACCCTGCCAAATCACTAGAATAGCAGTACCATTTTCTTTAATCACCAGAAAGATCGATTCTTTAAATCACTTGCAGCTGCCCGTGCTGCTAAATAATTTTAATGACTCCCCATATATTATGAACTGATCACAAAACCTTGAATATGCCATTATCAACTTTCCATTACACATCGCATATACCATACCACACTAAGATAACATGGAAATTCATATTCCTTTCCTACGCTGCAAACATCGGCGCACTCAACTAGTCAAGGGCTTTCATGATCGCATATAGAGGAAACTTATTACACATTCCAAGCCTTGCATACCAACAGGAAAAATACACTCATTTTCAAACCACGGTAAAACACATCATAAACTCTTTCTCCCAATTACATTGCATAAGTTAAACTGCCAGGACTGAGTCCTTATACCCATATCAGTTACACAACTACCAGCGCTCAAGAGCTTTGTTGCACAATATCTGCAAGACTCAATACTTCAAACACATACCAGGAATTAATCGTATTCCTTATCATACCGCTTCGGTTTATTAACAAGTTACTCCATTTACTCAATTTCTTTTCTGAACCATCTTTAACTTAGTATTAGCCTTTACTGTAGCACTACCATAACTCAACTCATGTTACCACACGAGACTCGTACATAAGACCACACGGTCTAAAACCTATAGGCCACTCTCAATGTTTCCCAGGAGTACCACATTCTACAATACTTGTTTTGAAGAACTTCATGCGATTTTTGAATTAGTATCATTACCTTCCAATACGGATACATAGAATCCCATCATTCACATAATATAACACAAGTCTTGATCTCTTCTAACGAAACCAACGTCTTTAGCCACATGCACAATCTTAAGACACCTGACTGTTACAAGTAAAATCTTAAACACCGTAAAACAAATTCTCGGCGTCATTCACCCTCATTCAGCTGTAATTCAACTGTCTTATTGAACAGAACCACTCGTGCATTGCTAGAACTCTGACACCGCAGAATATGATCACATACAGCTACAATTAGCTATCTTTCTTTTCTATATACCGAACATTCTTTACCAATACAAGTTCACAACATCCTAGTATTTCTTCAAACCTACGAAGCACCATAAGCCTTTATCAAAATTTCCCAACATACCTAGAGACAGAGCCAACACAGCGCACGACAGTGCAATCAGTTAATCAATAACAACCTCCCCAACTTAGCTCGGAGTCATACATCAAAGCACTTTTAGCCACTCATAGCCTTCTTACTCAAATGATGCAACAAAGTTCTAGTTAGATTAAACTCAAGTCATTTACAAGCTTCGACGGAGGTTCGAATCATCAGAAATATTAATTCTTTTGCAATTCTTGCATTCATTCACACACAACAGTTACGCCCACTCTTTAGGTGACAAAAATCTTTTCTAAGTCCCAAATTTTTCAAAAATTTCGGCAGAGTTTCCTTTGTAAATTGGCCTATCCACCTGCCAGAGAATCACCAAACCATTCTAACAATACATCCACAACTCAACAAGATATCACAATGTATTTCGACATCATTAAATCTCAATACTATACGAATCATATTATCACAATTTATACTTGAACCTGCACTACACCTGCTCGCATCATAACACCTATCAAATATCTTTCAATTACACATAAGAATTAACCCACCTACTTCTTCTCAATTTAGCATTTCAGTACAATACCTTCCACCAGGATACACATAGCATAATCACTTTAGTTTTCCTGAGTTTAAACTCGTTCCACTACACGTAAGACACTTTACCTTCCAATTAAGAGATATGGTAAATATTCACCACGCCCATAGCTCGAGGCTACACAACATATTAGATAAGAGTCGAACAATTAACAGCTCATCCATTAGTAAGCCTCCCTAATACTCTACAGATCGGCACAAGGCCCCAAACATGGCTACTAGCCCAAATACATAGATAAAAGCCAGTCTCAGTCATTATACAGAGTAATCTATCAATCGGGAAGGATCAAGTCCAAATCCCCAGTCACAATACCACCACACTCGTCATATGACGCGTGTTCCATCTCAGCACAGCACTGTATAGTGCAAATACGGGGTTTCAAATCCTCAATACATTATCTATTGTCGCCACTCACAAAATCAGCACCTCGATGCTCAAGTCATAAACAAGGTCCAGTCTCAAGTCTTTCCAACTGGCCCAACATGAACTCACAGAGATTATATCTCGCCCCTCGTTCGAGGAAATCACAAGCCATAAGGCAATTACAATACTGAGCGTTCGATGCGTACACAGACGTGTGAAAGGAATTTCAAAAATTATATCTCAAGCTGAATCAAGTGCGCACGATAAGAATTCCAAGAAATGTGAAGTGTTTTCCGAAAGGTTTGCAGCCTCCCGAGGATAAGTACCAGGCGTCCCCGTACCGATCCACAAGACTCTACTAACCGGCTCAAGACTCATGAGGCCTAGTAAACCTAGGCTCTGATACCAACTTGTCACGACCCCAAATCCGGTCGTGATGGCGCCCAGCACACTGCTAGGCCAGCCTGACGAATCAACAACAATTACGGAGCTAGAAGCTCGCCTTATCCCATTTAAGCATAACAAATTATAAGACATCAATGATAAATATATCAAAACGGGGAACCAAGTCTCAACGCATGCCAACTCCCATAGACCGCAGGGTCAAGAGTCATGAGCCTCTAATGAACATAAGTGTATAAAGGTTTATGAGATACCAAGTGCGGAAAGAAATATCAATACAGAATCAAAAGACAATAAGAAGGAACATCGGGTCCTGCGGATTCTGCAGCTACCTCGAATATCCTACAGATGTCGCCTCGAACAGCTACCAGATCACTGCTGTGAGGTACCTGGATCTGCACACAAGGTGCAGGGAGTAAAATGAGTACTGCCAGACTCAGTGGTAATAAACAAGGGTAAGACAGTGCAGATAAGAAATCCGCAATAAAGCACTATGTAAAGTTGTAATCAAATACCCTATCACAGAATCAATATCAACTGTACATGTACCAATAAGTACCAGCAAAACAGTATAACAGCTAGCAGATGTATCTAAATGTAATGCAATGC
The DNA here is from genome assembly GCA_032618575.1 of Nicotiana noctiflora. Lineage (NCBI taxonomy): Eukaryota > Viridiplantae > Streptophyta > Magnoliopsida > Solanales > Solanaceae > Nicotiana > Nicotiana noctiflora. The sequence goes on from JASVEL010011195.1 coordinate 66,618, forward strand.
ATGATATGACCGCTACGGCGCGTAGCCCGATCCAATTTGGGTACCCGTGCTCACTGTGGGGGTTCAGACTCCGGAGGGGCTCCTACAGCCCCAGCACAATATCACTGCGGCGTGAAGTCCGATCCAACATATATACCGCTGCGGCGTGCAGCCCGATCCACTACCAGTCAGCTAATATGCAAATACAGCCTCACAGACTCAAAAGTAATTTTGAAAACCTTTTTATCATTTTCGGTTGGAAAGCAGTAATATCAAGTTCCAGAGATTGGAAATAGCATAATAACAGAAATTGTTACGGACTGGTAGTAACTAACATGTCAATATGATAAGACAATGATAACGATCCTCGCGGGATCCAATAACTGGCTCACGGCCCACAAGTATACTCAACCGCCCAAGAAGGGGATTTCTCGGCTCAAGAGTGGCCAATATCACAATATAATATGCAACCATCCGAGAAGGAGGTTTGACGGCTCAAGAGTAGCCAATATCGTAACACATTGCCAACAAGTCGGACTAAGCCATAGTCCCCAATCACAATCGACCCCGCACTCACATGAGAGTACGTGTCTCGCCGCTATACAGCATCACAAAGTGGTATACCGGGGTTTCGATCCCGCTTGTCATCACCCACATCTATTACTCATCTCAATACAGCGTGACGACTACTCTGCGATGCCTTTGCCACCAGAATCAAGCACCGCACGTGTAGAATCTGATCAAATATAGTGGAAATACATCAAATTAGGCCAATGGGACATAACCCGATCGAAAGAACTCAAAAAATACTCAAAAACACGAAATTGGCAAAACCCGAGCCCCGGGCCCACATCTCGGAAAATTTTGAAATTCATATTTCCGGAATCCTCGTCTCGCCACGATTCCGTACATATAAACTTTATCCAATTCCGACACCATTTGGTCCTTCAAATCTTTATTTTATATTTTGGGAGATTTCATCAATTTTCTTCCCAAATTCCATCCCAAATCACAAATTAAATGATGGATTCAATGATATATTCATGTAATCTAGCCAAATCTAAGTTAGAATCACTTACCCCAAAGAATTTCTTGAAAAACCTTCGAAAAATCGCCAAAAACCGAGCTCTCTAGCTCCAAAAATCAAATAAAACATAAAACCTCATATTTATAGAGTAACCCTCGGATTCCAGCAGTGCTGACCGCACAAAAATGGCCGCGGGCCGCGCCCAGTCTCCGCGGCCGCACAAAAATGGCCGCGGCCGCGCAGTTTACTCTGCAGTGACAGGATTTGGTATTTTGACCATAACTTTCGCTACAGATGTCCAAATTATGATTTAGTTAGTATTCCAGAAACTAGACACTAAGGGCTACAACTTTCGTTTTTGAATCACCTCAAAATTCCTTGTAAATAAAAAGATATGAGCTTCCGAAGTAGGACCAATGATCTGAAAAATTTTCCACCTACGCGGACCGCACAGAAATGACCGCGGTCCGCGCCCAGCCAGCGCGGCCGCGCCAAAAGGACTGCGGTCCGCGTCCCAATGACTGCCACTTCTATTTTCTATGTTTCGGGATATCCGTACTCACCCGAAATACACCCGAGACCCCCGGGACCTCAACCAAAAGTACCAACAAGTCAGAAAACACATCACGGACTTAGTCGAGGCCTCAAATCACATCACATATCATCAAAATCATCGAATTACCACGGATTCAAGCCTAAATTTATCAAGTTCTTCCAAAACTCACATTCGATCAAAAACCCGACTAAACGACGTCCGAATGACCTGAAAATTTGCGGACATATCCAAAATCACATAACGAAGCTACAGGAATTATCGGAATTCCATTCCGACCCCGGATCAAAATCTCACCTACCGTTCGGATTTCGCCAAAATTTAACCTTAGCCAATTCAAGCCTATTTCTACACGGACCTCCGAATTCAATTCTGATCGCTTCCCTAAGTCACAAATCACCTCCCGAAACTAACCAAATCATCAGAATCCGATTCCGAGCCCTCTAACTAAATAGTCAACTTCGGGTTGACTTTCCATATTCAAGTTTCCTTCAAAAAGACTATATGCCTCATTTTCAATCCAAATCACTCCTAACTCACCCGATAGACTCTAACACTGATATAAAAGCATAAAACATGAAATTACAACATAACGGGGTGGTTATTCCCATGACGACTGGCCGGGTCGTCACATAAAGTCATTTGAATTCCCGATTAAGATGATTAGTGAGATTACGACCTGTTCACTTTTGTCAGAGACAAACTCCTAACGTGGGCCATACCACCAATATTCGCGAGGTATATTTTATATCTATAAAATACCAAGAAGAAAAAGGAAAGAGTGGTTCCTCTCCTTCCCCACGGGGGCTCTAAAAACAAAGAGCAAAACAAGGAGGGAAAATCAGAAAGAAAATCAGAAAAATGGAAGATCAAAAGAGAATATAGTTGTAAGGCTGTGAACCTCCCTATAAGGAGGCAGACCACCCCATTATCATCAATAAAGATCATTCATATTTTCTGTTATTAGAAGAACTACTCTTAATTACCGTTTCCCCTATTTGATTATCGATTTATTACGACTTGCTATGATTGACCCTCAACCTACATATACTTTGTTTTGCGTTCATAAAGTAACTGATAATTTTAGAGCGAAGGAAACAACTCTAGTTGTACTGATTCGATTTGGGCAGCGGCACACAATTATTGCAATTTCATATAGCTACATATTTTGATAATGATCTGCACGGATAATAAAAATATGTTGATTTTCTCGAGTAAATTTTTTTGGACTGTTGGATCTTTTGAGAAGAAGAAGAGGGGTGTTTAAGAGGGTAATGTGTCCGACTGGTCACGGGTTTTAGGTGGGTATGGATTTTTAATTTTGTGGGTTGGATCTTTTGATTAAATGATGCCACAGTGTCTTGGCGAGACAAATATAAAACTTCGATGGATAGTAAAAATATATTTGAATGTAAAGTATAACCGAGAATTAGATCGAACAATAAAAAAATAGAGGAATACGACCGACCCTTTTCCAATATTTTATTAGAGACTAAGCTTTTATGTTAGTGATAAATCTGATCTCAATTATAAAAGGAGGATAAATTTTGATCATTCAAGAATATTTTTTGGATATTTTCTCCTAATTTCATCAATGATATAGAGTAGTTTATCACTTTTATCTTTGATTTGATTGATTGGACATTTGGGGTAATGTTTCAGTTAATGAAGGAATCTTTTGGCTCCCCTCTGACAACTTTCCAACTCAATTAATTGGCACTTCATTTACGACCCTTATAGGAATGATTTCGTAGGCTTTCGTGTACCATGGAGATAATTTTTTTTGAGAAATTTAACCGAATTCCATCTTTTAATACAGTGTTAAATCTGTGGGCCAAAGTCAAGTTTAAAATTTCTTATACTACCAATATTTTTTTATCAATGCCGTTATTTATTGCCATCAGTGGTGAACATGGAATGGCTTTTTGACATGTCGACGAAATAAACGCGTAAACCTTTAGGTATATGTTAAGGCAGTACACGTGGAGAAAAGAAAAAGGCTAAAGCACCGCACACGGCGTAATTCTTTGCTTGATGACTTTGGACATACAAGTAATAATCTTGATCGGGAAAAAGACCAATTCTTGAACATAGTAATCAACGTTACAATAAGTGTAGTGTTCAAATTGCACTCCCCTCCATCTATCTATAATAAATGATGAATTTATTTTACACATAATCATTAAAAAAATATTTTTATATAAAAATAGCTAGTATGACTAAATTACCCTTCATTAAATATTGCACCAGAGTTATAATAGTATTCTCTTTTCAAATATGAGGACTAAATGACTTTTTAGGAATACATACATAATAATAATTTTGAAAAAAATAAATTAAAATTTTCCTGATTAGATAAATAAACATTTATTTTGGACTAAAATAAAAAATAAATTAATCATTTATTAGGGAGAAGATGAGTACTCACTTTGGTCCACATTACTTGATTTTGACTATTTCTATAAATATTATGAAATCCACCTAGGCTCATTATTTCAAGGATAACTTTGAAAAAAAGGTTAATTATTATAAAAATCAAATATTGCAAACTATAAAAAAAAACCAAAAATCAATTAAAATGAATTGAAGGAAGTAATCTAATTACATAATTAAACATTTAAAATTCAATTTACATAGAGTTTATGTTATACGGGACGAAATAAAATATTTACACCAATAAAAGTTCTTAAAAAATAATTGTAGAATACTATATTTAATAAACACGAATAATAACCAATCATATCAAGTTAAATTACATCAATAGTGTAATTATATATAATAATATTGTAATTTTTTAAAAATAATATTACCAATATTGTTTAGCATGTGATCGAATTCTTTTATAGTATTATTTTTATTAATTAATATTTGTGATAAAAAATTCATCTATAATTCTCTTATAAATATTTTTCTCGTACGTTATAAATAAATATCCTGATAAATATCTATTAAACAAACACAGTTGACGGCTAGAGAAAAACAAGCGACCTGTCAAAATTGATCAAATTACACGGAGACGGAGTGTGTAAAAGAGATCAATCTCACAATTTTATCAAAAGTGCAATTTTGAAGGCAAAAATTCAGGATTTATGTTCTTGAATAAGAAGGCACAAGGTTTTCAATTTTCATGATCTTCATTTGACTATTTTTCTGGTTTTCTTCAACTCCTCTAGGTGTACAGATCTAATTGGAGTATTATAATACTTGCATAGAGCATAAAGATCCGTTCCAGTCCTTAAATCTAGGATATACTATTAAAAAGGTACTGCTCCCCTCGTTCTCTTACCATTCAGCTCTGCCTTTTGTGCACTTATTTTTTTTATACTATAAATAAAGAACTTTCTTGGATCACAATCTCTTCATTCCTTTACTCTTCTTACTACCAAGACAAGATTGGATCATATTTTTTCACTTCCTTTTCTTGACCGACACTTTGATTTTCCGTTCGTGGGTGTAAGATTTCAGATCTCTTTATTCTCTTAACATTCTACTCTTCTACTTTCTTGTTCCTTTTCTGACTTCAGTTTTAGCACAGCTTTTATATTTTTCAACTTTTGGTTTGTGTTTTGGTAATTTGGGATCCGGTCATAGTTGAATGTTTGGTGTGAGTTCAACTTTGTTTTGCTTTTTTGAGTAAAGAGATTTCATATAGTTGACCCCAGCTAATTTAATAATTGAGACGTATTTGACTGATTAGTTTGTTAGATTCAATTTTCTGTTGCTTTTTGGGTAAATAACTTGTCTTTTAGTACCATTTTGTGGTTTTAGTGTGATAATGTGTACTGTATTGAATTCAGACATTTGATTGATTGGTTTGTGTTCAGCTTTTGTGCTGCTTTTTGAGTAAAGACTTTGTATTTTGGTAACCTTTTTTGTGTTTAGTGTTATGATGTGAACTGTATTGTGGAGGTGTAATGTGGGGTTTCGATCTTTGGATAAGCAGGTAAAAAATGGCTCAGATTCTGCTTCATGGAACTCTCCATGTCACGATCTACGAGGTCGATAATCTGCAAAAAGAGGGAGGTGGCCACTTCTTCAGCAAGGTATGCATATGATCTATCTGTTCTTAATCAACTTGGATCGCAAGGGCGTCTTATTCAATTTCAATTTTGTTTCCCTTATGCGTTGCCTAGACCGAGTGTGAGGTATGAAAGAATTGAATCAGTTGTTCCAAAATTAGTATTTTTTTTTATGGTTAACACTCTTAAACAGCCTTATTAAAAGTTAGAGTCATCATGATGCAAAGCAAGGGGTAGGACATATCAACATATTGGATGCTACAATTAGTATTTCGATTGCGATTTGGCTGTTGTAGCATTATATTAATATACGTTTGGTAATTTTTCGATTTGTCATAACATGTATGCTTCACTTCTCACTTTTCGCTTCAAACCCCAGGAACCTTGTCTTTTTTTTTTTTTTGGTTGCACTTTTCGCTTTAAAAAACATTGCTCTTAGACCCCTCGTGCAATGAGCTTAATTGAGCTAACTATAAGTTATGGCACTTACAAAGAGTGTGATTTTTCGTAGCTGCTAAGTTATGGTGAGATTCTTACACTAGTTCTGGACTTAAGTAGCTTCCTTGTCAGACCTTGTGATTACACCTAAGCGTTCTCTTAAAACACCATATAGCCATTGCGCATTATGAAACACAGTCAGTTGGATCATATAAAGGAGTCCATGATTCACATATATGCTTAAGTTAATTTTAGCATTTTGGCAATTTCCTGAGGTTAAATAACCTTGTAGAAGGTAATTATTGGTTACAACTATCTGCTAAAACAGATTTTGTTGATTCTCCACTCCTCTTTCAAGTATCAACGTGTGGAATGTATACTTTGTAATAAACCTGTTTCTTTAAATTCCTGAAAGTCATGAGCACACAAACATTTGCTTGTGGAATATGTGCAAGCATAGTTTCATGATACAGAATCAAAAAAAGAATCCGGCAGGTCTACCATATGAATAACATAAGTTTAAAGCTGAGAAATTTACTCATGCCCTATCTTATTCAGAAAAACTTCTACCCAGTAATATACGCAATAGATTTCTTGTGCTAATTGGTCCCTTCGTCCATCCTCTCTTCTCTCTTTGTTCTATAGTATGATGAATCTAGAGATATGAGATTTGTGAAAGTACTTAATCTCAATCATTCTACTGTTGGAACAATAAAGCTGTTTTACAAGGATCCATCTGGATATTGAGTATGTGTTTGTGTTGCCAGATAAAATCTGCTATTTAAGTAGGAGCAGGGTACAGGGGCGGGCTCATACACTTACTACACTCGAGTTCAATGTCATAGTCCAGAATTTTGGGCACCTCATATTTCAGCTAAAAATATGGACTCCTGAATCTTTTTCTTTAACATATATAAGTCTCTGTAATTCTCTGACTATAGAGTATATGCATTACTAATAAAACATAGACGGCTTTCTCTTTTAATGTAGTTATATGTACTTTGCTAGCCATTTTTCTTGATAAAAAGATTTTGTCGGAATTCTAATCCTGATTTGGCTAGAATAGAGTTCTTCCTGAGGAAATGATTGCCCCTTTTATGACAAAATTTGAAATCTCATTGCAGATAAAGGAACATGTTGAGGAGACAATTGGTATTGGAAAAGGAACTCCTGAAATTTATGCTACAGTTGATTTGGAAAAGGCAAGGGTTGGGAGAACCAGAAAGATTAAAAATGAACCAAAAAATCCGAGGTGGTATGAGTCTTTTCACATTTACTGTGCACATATGGCTTCAAATGTTATATTCACTGTCAAAGATGACAATCCCATTGGTGCAACCTTAATTGGAAGAGCTTATGTACCTGTTGAAGAACTTTTGGAAGGGGAAGAGATTGATAAATGGGTTGAGATACTGGATAGAGAAATGAATCCTATAGCAGAAGGTTCCAAAATCCATGTGAAGCTACAGTTTTTTGATGTCAGGCGAGATCCTAACTGGGCACGTGGCATTAGAAGTTCTAAATATCCCGGTGTCCCTTACACTTTCTTTGCACAGAGAACAGGATGTCGGGTTTCCTTGTATCAAGATGCGCATGTGCCAGACAATTTTATTCCTAAAATCCCTCTCTCTGGGGGGAAGTATTATGAGCCCCACAGATGTTGGGAAGATATCTTTGATGCTATTACTAATGCAAAGCACTTGATATATATTACTGGCTGGTCAGTGTATACTGAAATAACCTTGGTGAGGGACTCGAGGAGGCAAAAACCCGGAGGTGACATTACACTTGGGGAGCTGCTCAAGAAGAAGGCAAGTGAAGGTGTGAAAGTTCTTATGCTTGTTTGGGATGATAGGACGTCCGTGGGTTTGCTGAAGAAGGACGGTTTGATGGCCACTCATGACCAAGAAACTGCAGAGTTCTTTCAAGGTACCGAGGTGAACTGTGTCCTCTGCCCTAGGAATCCTGATGATGGCGGAAGCATTGTTCAAAGTTTACAAATTGGTACCATGTTTACGCATCACCAGAAAATCGTGGTAGTGGACAGTGAGCTGCCGAGTGGAGAGTCGGAAAAGAGAAGGATTCTGAGCTTTGTAGGTGGTATTGATCTTTGCGATGGGAGATATGATACACCTTTTCATTCACTTTTTAGGACATTGGACACTGCGCACCATGATGATTTCCACCAACCTAATTTTCCTGATGGAGCAATTACCAAAGGTGGACCAAGGGAGCCCTGGCATGACATTCACTCTCGGCTCGAAGGCCCAATTGCTTGGGATGTTCTGTTTAATTTTGAACAGAGGTGGAAAAAGCAGGGTGGAAAGAATGTTCTTGTCAACTTCAGAGAGCTTGATGATATTATAATTCCCCCATCTCCGGTGATGTACCTTGATGATTCTGAAACATGGAATGTTCAGTTATTCAGATCTATTGACGAGGGAGCTGCTTTTGGCTTTCCTGAGAAGCCTGAAGATGCAGCAAAAGCTGGTCTTGTAAGTGGGAAGGATAACATAATTGATAGAAGCATCCAAGATGCTTATATTCATGCTATTCGTCGAGCAAAGAATTTTATTTACATTGAAAACCAGTATTTTCTTGGAAGCAGTTATGACTGGCAGAGTGATGATATCAAGGAAGAGGAGATAGGTGCTTTGCATGTCATTCCAAAGGAACTTGCTTTGAAGATTGTCAGTAAGATTGAAGCTGGGGAAAGGTTTACTGTTTATGTTGTGGTCCCAATGTGGCCAGAAGGAATCCCCGAGAGCGCTTCAGTACAAGCAATATTAGATTGGCAGAGGAGAACGATGGAGATGATGTATAAGCACATTGTTCAGGCCTTGAATGCTAAAGGAATAGAGGAGGATCCTAGGAATTATTTGACATTTTTCTGCATTGGTAACCGGGAGGTGAAGAAGAGTGGAGAATATGAACCTTCTGAGACCCCAGAGCCTGATTCTGATTACATGCGAGCTCAGGAGGCTCGACGCTTCATGATCTATGTCCATTCCAAGATGATGATTGGTGAGTAATTGTTTGCAATTTTAGTTCTAACTTATTATTTTAAAAAAATAGTACTAACTTTATTTCCGAACAGTTGATGACGAGTACATCATAGTTGGATCAGCCAACATAAACCAGAGATCGATGGACGGTGCTAGAGATTCTGAAATAGCCATGGGAGCTTACCAGCCTCATCATTTGGCTACAAGGGAACCAGCTAGGGGTCAAATTCATGGTTTCAGAATGGCATTGTGGTACGAGCACCTTGGTATGCTCGATGAAACCTTTCTACATCCAGAAAGTGAGGAATGTGTGACCAAGGTGAATCGGATGGCTGATAAATACTGGGATCTGTATTCAAGTGAGAGCCTGGAAAGAGATCTGCCTGGTCACTTGCTTCGCTACCCCATTGGAGTGGCCAGTGAAGGGGATGTCACGGAGCTACCAGGAACTGAGCATTTCCCCGACACCAAGGCCCGTGTTCTTGGTACTAAATCTGACTACCTTCCTCCTATCCTCACTACATAGGTGGATTATTAACGTGTTGACTTGTTATGCGAAGTGAGGTAATGAGCTCATATATTACTTCAGCCGCGGTTTGTTGTGGAATAATACATGATAGTTACTTGTTTTTTAACATTTCTGTTGGGCATTTTGTCGGACAGTGCACTTGAGTTTGTATGAGGTTTCTTTATGTTGACTGGTCTTTGTTGTAGTTCACTCTTTAGCATTTTACGTTCGTGTTTTGGAATGCGATTTCGAAAACTAGCCCTGTAATGCTTTCCTCGAGTTTTTATCCCAGCTCCATTTGTGTTGAATTTGGTTCTTGCGTTTTCATTGAAAATGAAACAATGAGCTTCTCCTATATTTGCACATTAAATGATTTTGAATTAATTATAATTTCTTCAAAATCTTAAGCCAAGAGTCTACGGGAAACTGTCTCTAAGGCAGGGATAAGGTATGCGTACATTCTACCCTTCTCAGACTCCATATGTGGGACTATATTGGATATGTTTTTGCATAATTTTTTCAAAACCTGCAATGAAACGGGAAGTGAAACATCAATTTAGTTGTCGACAATTTTGCAATCGATAGTTGGTGAATGAAAAATCAATTGGAGCAGAAAGAGTTGGTCAAAGTGGGAATTTGAAATGAGTGATTGGGATGTGGGAACAAAATGGTGGGATGGGTCACAAGTCAGGACTATCATTATTTCACTAATTTGGTTTATGTTTTGGATATTTGGTCAAGGATTCACATTTCCCCTTCTAGAATGCCGAATCTAATTAATTATGACGTCTTCGCTTCGTTCGTCACATACTTATCTAATTTAATTTTTCTGTGGGGTGGGGGGCTACTATTTGACTGGCTTTACAGTTTACATAAGGATAAAAAAACTTTTAATAGATAAATAAAATATTTCTTCCTGTTTTATATTATCGGTCGTCATTATTAAAAATAGTTATCTCAATTTATTGGTTACTTTAGAAGTTCAAGACAAAATTGATAATTTTTTTCCTTTTTTACTCTTTGGGACTCCCTCTGTTCAATTTTGGGGGTTAATTTCACTGATGGTTATTGAACTATCCTTTAATTTCAGTAAAGTCATTCAACTATTTTTTGTCACTTAAAAGTAACTAAACTTTATCATTGTAACTTAAAAATTATTTTGCCTCAAACTCCACCATAAATATGACATGGCATACATTTTAATAAAAACAAATTCAAAGAGAATGCCACATAAGTTTACATGGGTTATACCCACTTTAAGATCCATGTCTCCTTTAATATGACTTGACCTAAACTCCAAATGGTTTCAATAGGTAAAAAACCACACTTAGAATAGCTCTTACTAGGTCAACCACATCCCTCTTTAGATATTAAATTCCATATTATTTTTAATTAAATTCCACATTAAATTAAAAAAATTATCCTATACTAAAAAGTTTTTAGCTTTTCTATTACATAATGCACATTCATAATTATTCTATACTAAAATATTTATGCTAAAAAAATCTTATTTTGTTTGTATGCCCTATCAGAGTCATTTTATAACTCTACTGAAACAAACATACTAATGTATCCAACTCACATAACGTATTTATATTATTTTATTGATTTTAAAATGTTGCTTATTAAGCGACACTAGCATACAAATAACCTGCTTAGCAAGCAACAAATAAATTAAAGTGCATAATAAAAATTATCAATAAACATGCAAATACAAGCAGCCTATAGCAACTATTTAGACAAAAAGACACAACATACTGCGTCACTAAGACTGTATCTGTATGATCAAAATCCAAAAAATAATTTACAAGATCTAATTTTTCTTAAACTCCCAAGACTTCTTTTTTTGCACATCAACCACGAAATCAGACATGATTTTTCTCTTCACATTCCTGCCTCTCTTTGAAACAACTACAACATCTAGATGTTGGATAACATCAAGTTGTGAAGAACAATCAACTTCAGTTGGAGGAGCAACAACCTCATTAGATGTACTAAAGTCTTGAATTGGCCCCTGATGAAAAAAAAAAGATTTAGTTTGTGTGTTAAGATGCAATCGAACAATATTAAAAGTTAAGAATTACCTCGGTAATAATGAGTTGGATACAATAGTATTTTTGCTTTAGTAGAGTTATAAAATGACTCGGATAGGATATGAATTTTCTAGCATAAATTATTTTAGTATAAAATAATTATGAATGTGCATTATGTAATAGAAAAGATTAAAAAAATTAGTATAGGATAATTATTTTAAATTAATGTAAAATTTAATTAAAAATAATATGGAATTTAATATGTAAAGAGGGATGTGGTTGGCCTGGTAAGAGCTATTCTATGTACAGATTTTTACATATTGAAACCCATTTGGAGTTTGGGTCAAGTCATATTAAAGGAGACATAGATCTTAATGTAGGTATGACCCATATAAGTTTATGTGGCATTTTCTTTGATTTTTTTTATTAAAATGTATGCCATGTCATATTTATGGTGGAAGTTTGAGGCAAAATGATTTTTAAGTTACAATGATAAAGTTTTGTTACTTTTAAGTGACAAAAAATAGTTAAACGACTTTACTGAAATTAAAGGATAGTTCAGTGACCATCAGTGAAATTAATCCCAATTTTGGTTGTTCACTTTGAACTTTTTACGCCACTTAAGAAATAATAAATAAAATATGTATGTTAATATTTATCCATAGTAATGGTAGAAAACAATTTGGGGAATGAGTAGCTAATGATAAGGGGAAAATAGGAAAAAAAAGATTGTATTTCTGTTGATTTAGTATACTACTCTCTCCATTCATTTTTACTTGTCTACTTTGGACTTTTCACGCCCTTTAAGGAATAATAAATATAGTATGTATTTTATCACACAATCCCTAATAATGATGGCCTTTCAAAAAGTCTTGGAAAATAAGTTTGAAAACTAATTAATGATAAGGGTAAAATGGGAAAAAAAATATTGTCTTTCTATTGATTTAGTATAGTGGACAAGTAAAAGTGAATATGTATTTTTGGTATAGTGGGCAAGTAAAAGTGAACATGTATTTTTAATATAGTGTGCAAGTAAAAGTGAACAAAGAGAATAGTAAACAACTAAAGTAAAAATATACTTTTAGTATAGTGGTCAAATAAAATTAAACGAAAAAAGTAATAATTATTGTTGAAGACCTTAAATATGGATAACTTTATTCAAGAAAGATTAAATATTTAAGACACGAATAGAAGGTAAAATAGTCAAAAATTCCTTTCTAATTCAGGTAATATAAGACGGAGGGAGTATGGGTAAGAATAAATATACCATTTGCTGGAGATCGCAACAAATTTTATTGTTAATCTATATCTATATTATTATAAAAAACATAAATACTATGTTAGTAGATACTATGTTGGACAACAATGTAATTTTAATATGCTTTTTTTTCCTACACCTACAAGGATTCGAAGACAAAAATTCACACTTAAATACAGCAGGAGAGGTCTTCTGATATGGTAAGTATTCAAACTTTAAGCAACTAAAAGTAAAAATTAACAAATAAAAAAATAGAGGATGTAGTCAACGTCATATATATGCTTAATGAGTATAACTTTAATTTAAAAGTTTTAAGTACAAAAGACAAATATGTCCCTTTTAGTTTTATATTTTTTCTTTCTTAATTAGTATCTTAGTTTGAAAATTTTAAATTACAACTGGGTAAATTGTTATCATATTTATTTTTTTAGTAAATCAATGTAACATATTAAATAAGGAAAAATGACTTTTCAATAAGGAACAATTTTTCTTTTAAATAATAAAAACTAAATTAATTGAACGTAACAAGTACCCATTAATAAGGAATAAAATTCGGTAATCAATAAATTTTTTAAATATAAAAAATACCTATTTAAGAAGTATTTTCTAATTTAAGAAGAGTTAAGTTGTTCTATCAATAAAGAAAAAATCTATACGTATTCCTAATTTTTTACATAAAGTAATTATTCTATTAAAAAGATCTAAAGATATTCCAATATTTTGACAAAAAATAAGCACGTGAGTTTTAAAAATAGATCACTTAATTCTCTAACCAATATATTCAATAAATAAAAAATTGCTTGTGTATTATAAATATTGTGGACGGACTTATGAAGATCGAGATATAATAAAAGCAAACACCGTATAGGGTGTGTTTGGTATGAAGAAAAGTATTTTTCGGAAAATATTTTTTAATTTTTCCATGTTTGGTTGGCTTAAATGTTTTGGAAAATATTTTCCTCCAATTGAAGGAAAATTTTTTCTCTATCAAGCGGAAGAAAAATATTTTCCAAAACTTCTTCTCAACCCTCTCCATCCTATTTCTTACCATATTTTCTAGTTTACATGTAAACAGAATTAACTTTATGACGTGGATAGAAAATTAAAAATGTTAAATATGTGGTCTAGAGTTTAGAGAGAATGAATGACTCATGCTCCCTAAAAGAGAACCTAAGATTTTTTCTTGTATTTATTTATTTGTTTATTTATTACGGTGCTTTTATTTTATGTTTATTCAAGATTAAATGAAATACCGATCTATGTAATTATCTATACTATTCTTTTCTTACTAGTAAGGTTAGCCCGGGCGTTGCCCGGGCCCAAGTTGAACAACCCTAACATAAGGGACTAAGGATAATATTGAGTGGATGGGTTTTCATATAGATCTTGATAGTAATTTCTTGTTTGTGAGAGTAAATTTCTTAGTACTGAGCTAAGCTTGCATATTATTTTGTATAGGTATATGCTTGCGATGTCACTGCTAGATTAGAGTTAGAGTGAAACACTTTGAAGCTCTGGAGATATGAGGAAAACATAAATGTATATATAATGGGAGCAACTTGGATTCTTTTAAAGACCAACCTTTTCAGAAATAAAAAAGAATTACTGTGTCAGCCTTCTCTTCCTAAATCACCAATTCATCTAAATCTATAAACTAAAAAATGGGGTTACTAATTAGGCCACAGTTATACAGAAACATCAACTATGAATCTCACCAAATAGCTTAAACTTCAGCAGCTAATTAGCTGACAGTGACAGCGACACTAATTAACATAACCAAAATCTACATAACATTATACTCAATTTTACTAATCCAAAAAGCTGTAAAATATAAATACAATAAGTAAACAATAGTAATGTAAAATAAAAGAAACTAAGAAAATTATTTTATGAAAACACTGTAGGATTTTTATTACGTAAGATTGAAGAAAGTGAACTATTGAATGGTTCTTGAAAGCACATACGATCTGAATCTGAACGACGCTTTGACTTTGCTTTTTCTATTTATTTTTTTGAATCTGAATCTACAAAATTGCAAAAATAGTACTTATATGTGATTTGAGAGAAGGGTTCCGTCAACTTCCGCTACTCTTCAATTTCGTTATTTCTGTTGTTATAATTGTTATTTGGATTCCATTTTTAATTTTACTCCCGTTGTCTCAATTTTTTTTAGAGATTTAAAGAAAGTAGAATTATCAGGAAAAAAAATGAAGACAACGTAGATTTCACATAACAAATCCAAAACGAATTAATAAAAACAAAGAACAAATTAGAACCCAACCTTAGTTTGTTTTCAGCTTTGTAAAACGGATCTAAGATAAAACTGAAGAAAGGATTGCTACTCAAGCCAAAATGATAAAGATCTGATCTTTTTGTAGAAGAAGAGAAAGTAGAACAGAAATCATAAATAAGATAAATTGCTGGAGTGATTGGAATAAACCTGTTCTGTGGTAGATGTGAATCGAAAAAGGCTATCTTCTCTAAATTCCTTGAATTAGCAAGTGAGTTCTGGTGATTTTGGGGTAATGGATGCTCAAGCTGGAAGAAGTTTTTAGGTTTTGAGGAATTGGGAGTGCACGTGTTTAGCGACGCAAGAAAGAGTCAGCAAAATGAGTAAATTACAAGAATATCCCGGACAAATTAAAAATTTCAACGGAACACACATGTTGACGGGGAGGCGTCTGTGTTCCCTTTTCTATACGTGCACCGCACGGGCCCAATAACACCGCTAAACAATATAGTATAATACAAAAATATAAAAATAAGCACGTGAGTTTTAAAAATAGATCACTTAATTCTCTAACCAATATATTCAATAAATAAAAAATTGCTTGTGTATTATAAATATTGTGGACGGACTTATGAAGATCGAGATATAATAAAAGCAAACACCGTATAGGGTGTGTTTGGTATGAAGAAAAGTATTTTTCGGAAAATATTTTTTAATTTTTCCATGTTTGGTTGGCTTAAATGTTTTGGAAAATATTTTCCTCCAATTGAAGGAAAATTTTTTCTCTATCAAGCGGAAGAAAAATATTTTCCAAAACTTCTTCTCAACCCTCTCCATCCTATTTCTTACCATATTTTCTAGTTTACATGTAAACAGAATTAACTTTATGACGTGGATAGAAAATTAAAAATGTTAAATATGTGGTCTAGAGTTTAGAGAGAATGAATGACTCATGCTCCCTAAAAGAGAACCTAAGATTTTTTCTTGTATTTATTTATTTGTTTATTTATTACGGTGCTTTTATTTTATGTTTATTCAAGATTAAATGAAATACCGATCTATGTAATTATCTATACTATTCTTTTCTTATACGGGAATTGTCATTTCTATTCTTAGGGTAGCCCATCTATGTTTGCTTTCCAAAAATGACTGCTACTATAAGTTTCAACAATAAAAATACTAAAATGTTGTAAAATAAAAGCAATGCAGTAAAATGTAAATAAGAAGAGATAGAAAGAAGGGAGAAAAGTTTTGTTCTTTCACTTTGGTGTATTTTTCCATTGCAATTACATGGCCTTTTATAGGCATAAAAAGCAAAGAAGATTGACATAAAATAGGAGATTTAATCTTTCAATTATTCACAACATGGGCATCCAATGTAGTATCCAATGTAGCATCCAATGTAGCATCCAATGTGCAAATTATTCATAACACTCCCCCTTGGATGTCCATGTAACATAATGTGTCTCACTAAGAACTTACAAAAAAAATATTGGGATGTACATAGTTATTTATACTATACATTGCTTGCTGCCTCATTAAAAACCTTACTAAGGAAAACCCAGTGGGACAAAACCTTGGTTAAGGAAAAGAGTGCAGCATGTACTTACCTCCCCCTGATGAAAAATCACTTAATGTCTCGAAGACGACGCATTCCAATCTTATATATCAGCTTTTCAAATATTGAGGTTGGTAATGCCTTAGTGAACGGATCAGCCAAATTATCACTTGAACGAACTTGTTGTACATCTATTTCACCACTCTTCTGAAGATCATGAGTGAAAAAGAATTTTGGTGAAATGTGTTTTGTTCGATCTCCTTTGATATATCCTCCTTTCAATTGAGCTATACATGCAGCATTGTCTTCATACAATATTGTTGGAATATTCTCTTTCGAAGAAAGACCACATGTTTGTTGAATGTGTTGAGTTATAGATCTTAACCAAACGCATTCTCGACTTGCTTCATGAATGGCTATTATCTCTGCATGATTTGAAGAAGTAGCAACCATAGTTTGTTTTGTTGAACGCCATGATATGGCTATACCTCCACTTGTAAATAAATAGCCTGTCTGAGATCGACCTTTGTGTGGATCAGACAAATATCTTGCATCTGCATAACCAATCAATGATGGCTTGGATTCATTTGAATAAAATAAACCCATATCAATGGTCCCTTTGAGGTATCTAAATATATGTTTAATACCATTCCGGTGTCTTTGTGTTGGCGAAGTACTAAATCTTGCCAATAAGCTTACCGAGAAAGCTATATCTGGTCGGGAATTATTAGCAAGATACATTAATGCCCCAATTGCACTAAGATATGGTACTTCGGCACCAAGAAGCTCTTCTTCATTTTCATGAGGTCGGAATGGATCTTTCTTTATATCAAGTGATCTTACAACCATCGGGGTACTCAATGGATGTGCTTTATCCATATAGAATCGCTTTAAAATCTTTTCGGTGTATGTTGATTGATGGACAAATATTCCATCTTTCATATACTCAATTTGTAGACCAAGACAAAATTTTGTCTTTCCAAGATCTTTCATTTCAAATTCTTTCTTCAAAGAGTCTACTATTTTTGGAAGCTCCCCGGGAGTTCCAATGATATTTAAATCATCAACATATATGGCGATATAACAAATTCAGATCCAGACCTTTTTATAAAGACACAGGGACAAATTGGATCATTCTTGTACCCTTCTTTCAACAAGTATTCACTCAGACGATTGTACCACATACGACCTGATTGTTTCAATCCGTACAAAGATTTCTGAAGCTTTATTGAACAAGTTTCTTGAAAACCTTTATATGCTTCTGGCACTTTAAATCCCTCAGGTACTTTCATAAAAATTTCGCTGTCTAATGATCCATACAAATAGGCTGTAACAACATCCATTAGATGCATATCAAGTTTTTCTTGCACTTCCATATTTATGAGATACCTGAAGGTGATAGCATCCACTACAGGAGAATATGTCTCCATATAATCAATTCCAGGCCTTTGGGAAAACCCTTGTGCCACAAGTCGTGCTTTATATCTAACGACTTCATTTTTATCATTTCGTTTTCGCACAAAAACCCATTTATACCCTACTGGCTTTATGCCTTCAGGCGTTCGAACTATGGGTCCGAAGACTTCCCGTTTTCCAAGTGAAGTTAACTCTGCCTGGATAGCGTCTTTCCATTTTGGCCAATCATTTCTCTGTCTACATTCATTGACAGATTTTGGTTCAAGATCCTCATCTTGTTGCATTATTTCAATAGCAACATTATAAGCAAAAATGTTATTGATAACAATATTATTTCGGTTCCATCTTTTCCCGGTTGAGACGTAACTTATTGATATCTCTTCATTTTTATTATTTTCAGGTACCTGGACCTCCCCCAAGGTCTTATCATTTGTTACATCTTGGGGCTCTTCTTGAGCCACTACCTCTATGTTATGTTTACTTTGATCACTTGCTCCTTTTCTTCTTCGAGGATTTTTGTCTTTAGAACCGATTGGTCTACCACGTTTCAAGAAAGGCTTAGGCTCATTTGCTTTAATTAATTGTCCTTCCGGGATATCAACTCGAATTGGAGCATTAGCAGCTGGAATATGTGACTTAGTCACCCTTGGTAGGTTAGTGAATGCATCTGGCAATTGATTTACAATATTTTGCAAATGAATAATCTTTTGAACCTCTTGTTCAAATTGATTTGTTCGAGGATCTAAATGAGACAGTGATAATGCATTCCAATCTATCTTCATTTTCAACTGCTTATTTTCTCCCCCTAATGTTGGATATACTGATTCATCAAAATGGCAATCAGAAAATCTTGCCGTAAATAAATCTCCAGTCATTGGCTCTAGATATTTTATAATAGAAGGAGATTCATATCCAACATATATCCCCAACCTTCTTTGGGGACCCATCTTTGTGCGTTGTGGTGGAGCAATTGGAACATATGTCGCACAACCAAAGATCCTAAGATGGGAAATATTTGGCTCATGACCAAAAGCCAACTGCAGTGGGGAGACTTTATGATAACTTGTGGGCCTTATCCGCACAAGTGCTGCTGCGTGCAAAATAGCATGACCCCATACTGAAATGGGAAGTTGTGTTCTCATAAGCATTGGTCTAGCAATTAATTGGAGGCGTTTGATCAATGATTCTGCTAGACCATTTTGTGTATGAACATGAGCAACCGGATGCTCAATTGTTATCCCAGTTGAAATACAATAATCATTAAAGGCTTGGGATGTAAACTCACCAGCATTGTCAAGACGAATTGTCTTAATTGCATAATCTGGAAATTGTGCTCTTAACTTTATTATTTGAGCCAACAATCTCGCAAATGCCATATTGCGAGTTGATAGTAAACACACATGTGACCATCTTGTAGATGCATCTACCAAAACCATATAATATTTGAATGGTCCACATGGAGGGTGAATGGGACCACATATATCACCCTGTATACGTTCCAGAAATGCGGGGATTCCATCTTAACTTTAATAGTTGATGGTCTAATAATTAATTTTCCTTGAGAACATGCAGCACGAGAGAATTCCTTAAATTGAAGAATCTTTTGATTCTTCATTGCATGTCCATGTGAATTCTCAATTATTTTACGCATCATATTAGAACCAGGATGGCCCAATCGGTCATGCCAAATAATAAAATTATCTTGATTAGTAAACTTCTCATTTACTACGGCATGTGTTTCAATCCTGCTAATACTTGTATAGTACAAGCCGGAGGAAAGAGCAGGTAACATTTCAAGCACATATTTCTTACCGGACATTATTGTAGTAATATAAAGATATTCAATCTTTTCATTATTGGTAGTCTCGATATGATAGCCATTTTGGCGAATATCTTTGAAACTTAATAAGTTTCTTTGAGATTTACTACAATATAGTGCTTCATCAATAGCCAAATTTGTTCCTCATGGTAGTAATAAATTGGCTCTTCCAGAACCTTCAATTAATCTTGTACTACCGGATATTGTATTAACATCCACTTCTTTCATTACCAAATAAGAGAAATATCTCTTATCTTTTATAATAGTGTGTGTTGTAGCACTATCCAGAAGACATATATCATCTTTATTAATCTTGAGTCCAACTGAAGACTGGGGAATGTTCATATTCTTCATAAAAAAAAGGACAAATAATACATTATAAGAAATATGAAAGTCAAGCAAAAAAAAAACATTAAGAAATACATTAGGAAAAACTAGCAACACATGATGCATTAGGAAAATACACTCAAGAAAAATAAACTAGTTGCAAACATAAAAATAACAACTTTTATAGCTTCATTCCCAGTAAGATGATTAGTTCTTCATTCAATATCCTCAAAGAAGTCTCCAACTTCTAAATGAGTAATATTTGTTAGGCCTTCAAAATCATCATCTTTATATGCAATATGTGCCTTAGAATCATATTTATTTGAGGGACCTGCTTCATCATCATTATTTTGAAAGGTCAAGTGTGCCTCCACATTATTTTCCCTTTTCTTGAGAGAGGCTTGATAAAGTTTAACAAAATGCTCTGGCGTACGACAAATGCGTGCCCAATGACCTCTCATACTACATCGGTGACACATACTAGCTTGACCTTTTGAATGATTAATTTGAGAACCCTTATTGTTCTCCAATTTATTTCCACCATAATGACGATAATTGTTTCGCCCCCTGCCACGTCCACGTTTACGACCATGTCCACGACCACGGTAATTATTTTGTTTTCTTTCAAACTTATCATATGTTGCTACAGCATTCACTTCCGGAAATGGAGCTGACCCAGTGGGACGGGCTTCATGATTTTTCATTAACAGAGTATTATTCTGCTCAGCCACGAGTAGGCATGTGATTAACTCGGAATATTTCTTAAAACCTTTTTCACGGTATTGTTGTTGTAGCACCACATTTGAAGCGTGAAAAGTAGAAAATATTTTTTCCAATAAGTCCTCATCCGTGATAGTGTCTCCACATAATTTTAATAGAGAACTTACTTTAAAGATAGCGGAATTATACTCACTTACGGTTTTAAAGTCTTGCAACCTTAAATGTATCCACTCATACCGAGCTTTCGGTAATACCGTAAGTTTTAGGTGGTCATATCGATCCTTTAAACTAATCCATAATTCAAGTGGATCTTTTATAGTTAAATATTCAGTTTTTAACCCTTCATGTAGATGATGACGAAGAAAAATCATGGCATTCGCTTTATCCTGATTTGATGCTTCATTTCCTTGTATAATAGTATTTCCAAGACCTTTAGCGTCAAGGTGAATTTCAGCATCAAGAACCCATGATAAATAGTTCCTCCCGGTGATGTCAAGTGCAACAAATTCAAGTTTTGATAAGTTTGACATAGTGAAAACTATCATAAAAGACGAATAAGTTAGAGAAATAATTAAATAATTAATGATAACAAAACGATTTAGATAAAAGAAATAAAAATAGAACTATATCATGTTAACAATCTACTATTTTATTTATTTTTTTTATCATAAAGTAGAAGCTTTTCACTTTATATTATTGATATATATGTGTTAATAGAATTGAACGTGAGTAACATTATTTATGTCCCAATAAATATAAAGCAATTAAACTATAAAATTATTACTTATCAGTTCATTTCTCACTGTTAGAATATTTAAACAAATGGAAATGCAATTATTAGTAATGTGCATGAATTTAATTAGAAATTTAAATATCAAAGTAATGTTGACAACAAATAAGTGAAGTACTAAAATAAATACTCAACTTTGAACATGTTATTAGTTGTAGTGAATATATAATGTATACACAACGTACATATGCATACATGATAAACAAAAATGTGAAACAGACGAAAAAAAAAGGGAACAACAACATGAATTATGTAAATTATCAAATATTGCAAAGAAAAATTTTGGGTTGTAAGAGTTAAACATATGATATGTATTGCGATAAAAAAATTATTATAATGATACATACCTTAATCAAATATGGCTCAACTTAGTGGGAGTTAAGAATAAAATTAGAGCTTCGTGCTGATAACGTGTTGTAAAATAAAAGCAATGCAGTAAAATGTAAATAAGAAGAGATAGAAAGAAGGGAGAAAAGTTTTGTTCTTTCACTTTGGTGTATTTTTCCATTGCAATTACATGGCCTTTTATAGGCATAAAAAGCAAAGAAGATTGACATAAAATAGGAGATTTAATCTTTCAATTATTCACAACATGGGCATCCAATGTAGTATCCAATGTAGCATCCAATGTAGCATCCAATGTGCAAATTATTCATAACATAAAACTAGATAAAGAAGGAAAATCTTTTGCTACAGCTTCTTCTTCTTCTTCTTCAAGCCACCTCTTTTGTTTTTTTTTTCCCTGATTCAACAACGGACAAACTCTGGACTTTAGATTATAATACTCTATAGTTGCTAATCTAAGCTATATATTGATATTGTAAGAGTTCAAATAAAAAAACTTTCGTCGCTAAACAACTTATTTTCGCTGCTATATCAGTTTAACAATGGATTATTAGGTACGTAATATCAAATAATTATGCTAGTTACGAATTATGAAGTAGTAATATATATTAGCAACGAATTTCGTAGCTTAATCTTTTATTCAGTACTTCGTGGGTTCTAAGGCTGCAAACGATTTGTCATGTGATCCCATCGTATATATAGGAATGTCTATAGGGGTGTATGATACAAAATTTTAATCTAGTTTTATACACTTAAATTTTATAATAAAGTAGGATTAATCTTTACCAATACTAATGTCCAAAAGATAGACCAAATATCTTTATAGTGAGATCCCACATGTGCTATTGAGTTGCAATAAATGATGATATACTTCATCGATCCACAATAAGTGACCAATTTTCTTTGGGCACATCCACTAAGAAAAATACTAAATTCTAGACGAAAATAGTTAGTGTGACTAAACTATTGCTCATTAAATGTTGCACCGTAGTTATGGTAACACTTCTCTTCTCAAATGTGAGAAGTAAATGACTTTTTAGGGGTACGTACATAAGGGCAATTTTAAAAAAATAAATTAAATTTTTCTTGATTATATAGATGGACACTTAGTTTGGACCAAATGAAAACATAAATTGATCACTTATTATGGACTAGAGGGTGTAGTAAATAACTCATGAATATGGAAGATAATAGTAATAAATAACAATAAATGATCTTTAAGTAACTAAATAAGTAGAGGTCACCTGAAAAGGTGAGATTCCTCAATAAACCTTCTGGCAATGATAGATGATGATAAGCCTTTGAATATTCAGTTCCTCCTTGGATTGGGGGAACCAGGATAGATAAAGATATGAGAAAAATGTGAACTTTACACGTGTACGCTAAAGAAAGAGTTTTCCGAGAGTATCAATGTATTATTTTTTAGATCAATATCATTGTAGCCCATCGGGCCAAACATATATCATCTGATAGCCATAAATTGACCAATACAATTTAGAAATTTTTACCTACATATACTATATATGAAACCTTATTACCCTTAATGTTTAAGGTTTTTGTTTATTTCCTTTATGCATACTAAATTATCATTTGTATACCATAATTCAAATTAAGGATATAATTAAGGGTTCATTTATATTAGGCATAATTATATGATTGTATCTTCCCACTTTCATATGGAAAAATATGAATGAGATG